>DWME01008803.1:0-11412 GCA_018244795.1 Parelbella ahira ahira
GGAAATTTTGGATTGAAAACCCCTATAAAGGTAAAAAACAGTTTAAAATCCGGGTTCAAAGGATGGATATCAAAAAGCTATTTTATTATTTTATTATTATTAATAATAATATAATTGAAGCTTTCTCTTCACATATGTATATGTATAGAGGCACAGACCCAATTTGTTCAAATCTATAGATGTTATTTTCAAGAAACTTCAACAGTCTATATACGTAAGTGTTTGTTCCCAGGCTGGGCCCAGCTGGTGGACAAGACTCTCGCGCTGTGCAAAATGGTGGACAGACGGATGTGGCAGTCTATGTCACCCTTGCGTCAGTTCAGGAAGATGCCAGAAGAGGTAAGTAATACACATGTAACTCTTACTAACTTCTTTTCCCTCTAACATTTACCTGATGAGTTACATCTTTTAAAAATTTGCCCTATAAGGCTGATAAATAATTTAATTAACAAGTTGAATGATCTTATATCCTAGACAACACAATGTTAGATTTTGTAAGATACAACAAATTGAAAACTACCAGAAATATATATACTACTGTAATGACATTTTTATAGCATATATCAACAACATTTTTAAACCATTTACATAAACGAAGCAAACTTTATATTTAGTATTGTTTTTGTTGCGGAATACTGCCATATTTGTCACCTAATGTATTGCTTTACAGGAAATGTGCTCACAGATTAATACAATGACGTTAATACTTCAATTTTAACCAACAGTGGATTTTGCTACCTTTAATATTATATTAATATTAATAATGAACATAAAATCAATACCAGTATTATTTAACACAACTTATACACATATATTTCCCTGACGCGTTAGATAGAGGAGTGTAGTACTCTCACTTAACACCAGTTACATAAAATGTCAAATTTAATTTTTTTTTTTCTTTTCTCAATTCAGATAATAAAGAAATTGGAAAAGAAGAACTTCCCCTGGGAGAAGCTATACGAGCTGGGCCCCAACGAGATAGGCGAGCTGGTCCGCGCGCCGAAACTGGGCAAGATGATCCACAAGTACGTTCACCAATTCCCCAAGCTGGAGCTGGCCACACACATCCAACCAATCACCAGGTCCACTCTGCGCGTGGAGCTGACCATCACGCCGGACTTCCACTGGGATGAGAAAGTTAGTTTTATTTATTTATTTATGTATAATATCATCAGAATAACATTTGTGTGACGTGCACAAGTATTTATTATGTTTGTGGCTGGAAAAAAATCGATTGACTTATATGTCATTTACTTGCGAGAAGACTTACGACTTACATAAGAAGTAATAATATAATAATAATAATACGTACGTAATAGAAGTACGTCAAAAAAACGTATTTATCACAAAACAGATTTGAAAGTTTGAATACAAATTATTCTATGGTTGATTAACAATAGCTATTTATTTCTCTTTGGATATAATATAGCAAGAAGACAAAAAGGAGCCTTTACATGGTTAGGTAGATTGATAAATAGAGTCTGAGCGATGGAAACAGAGAATCCAAGGTTCACCAACACTTTCAAAATACATGCAAAAGCCTACAATCATTGAAAATTTCAATTCTGTCCAAACAGATACATGGTCAGTCCGAGGGTTTCTGGATCCTCGTAGAGGATGTAGACTCGGAGGTGGTGCTGCACCACGAGTACTTCCTACTGAAGGAGAAGTACTGCAAGGACGAGCATCAGGTGAAGCTGTTCGTGCCGGTCTTCGAGCCGCTGCCGCCTCAGTACTTCCTCAGGATCGTGTCTGACAGGTAATGTTCTAGAATTGTAATGATTGTAGCTCTCGTTTAGCTAACTCAGTTAAATATGAACGGTTGTAATTGAAAGATATATACTGAGGTTGTCTAATTACCATTGTTATGTTCGTTATACATATTTGTTTTTGGTTATGCATACCTACTAATGATTTTGTACTAATTTACTACTTATATTTCACATTATTACCTATCTGGTAACCTCTCAGGTGGATAGCATCTGAGACCCAGCTTCCGGTCTCGTTCCGGCATCTCATCCTGCCGGAGAAGAACCTGCCGCCCACTGAGCTGCTGGATCTGCAACCTCTGCCTGTGTCAGCTTTAAGGAACGAGCTGTTTGAGTCGCTGTATGCGGACACTTTCCCTCAGTTTAACCCTGTGCAGACTCAGGTGGGTGCTAATTAGAGTTATTCAAAAAATATAACAGTACATCGCGCATGTGTTTCGATGGGCTAGGCAGAGAAGTGTAGTGGTGGACGTTGATATATAAAGCCAAAAGCCCTCATGAATGTGTTTAAGGGCGTTTGTACCGGGCAACCAATGTCCAGCAGTAGACTAAGGTAGACCGACGATGTGAGCAGGTGTTCAACGCGGTGTACAACTCGGACGACAACGTGTTCGTGGGCGCGCCGTCGGGCTCCGGCAAGTCGGTGATCGCGGAGCTGGCGCTGCTGCGGCTGCTGGCCGCCAACCCGCAGGGCCGCGCCGTCTACCTGCTGCCCAAGGACGCCGCCGCCGACATCGTGTTCGCCGACTGTTACCACAAGTTCGGCGCCAAGTTCAACCTAAAGGTACGACCAGAATCCCTCACAATATCCTCGACTTCAAAATGCAGTGCGATAAAATTGTCATGTCATTGGATATTTATGAGAGGCCGGATCGATAACTCTACTTAGCGAAACAAAACCTTGCAATGTCATGTAATATGTTTTCCATGTACATGTCTCTCTATTAAATGTTGTTTCCACTTTCCCCCCACCCTCACTCCCCTTTCACATTAGAGTTACAAGTTCTTCATCGTATAAAAAATTGTTTTATTCTCGTAGGTGGTCCAACTGACAGGCGAAACAGCGACCGACCACAAGCTGCTGAACAAGGGACAGCTTATTATTACAACCGCTGATAAGTGGGACGTGCTGTCGCGAAGGTACAAACTTGTAAGCACACAGACACACACACACATGCAAGGTCACGCGGACGCACTCCCAAATACAAACAAAGGCATAGTCATACGCACAGACACACACATCCAAACACTCGTATAGACACACGCACACAGACAAAGCCAGATATACACATGCAGACAAGCGCATAGACAAACGCTCGCATGCAAGGACACGCAGATGAACAGACGAACATGTATTAATTAATTAGACACCTTTCAAAACTAATTAAAAGTGATAACACAGAAGAATTTTATGAATGACGTACGGAATATTGATTAGGGAATATTTCATTCATTTGCAAGAAGACTGTGACGCAACTTCACATCTGTAATCCCCGAAAGGGTAGGCAGAGAAGTGTAGCATACTCCCACGATTGGTGAATCGACTGGTGCGACTGGTGAGTCGCAAGAAAACTGTAATATGACTAATGCGATACAGTTCAGAAAACGGCTTTGTAAGTTCGAAATCATAATTTTTGTATGATCATTACGTCTTTATGAACACAAGACATATATAAAACCAGCACGCCAGCTAAGTAAAACGAAAACTACAAAATGGAATTTATGGAGGCGTATTCAATTTATATATTTTTTTAAATACTTAATACATAAAAACATCGAAGACTACAGCAATACACGGTCGTTATGATGTCAATAATTATATTGATGCGAAACAATAATGAATATCATTTCTCCAGGTGGAAGGTGCGCAAGAGCGTCCAGAACATCTCGCTGCTGATAGTAGACGCGCTGCAGCTGCTGGGCGGCGAGGAGGGTCCCGTGCTCGAGGTGGTTTGCTCCAGGATGAGGTACATCTCGTCGCAGATCGGTGAGTCGCTTTTGTGTGTATCTTGTGGAGGACTTTTGTCGGTGTGATAGATAGTTGCGTACGGACGGGTTTCTTCATTCAGTCGTTCATTCATTCATTCAGTAGTTCAGTCGGTCGACAATTTGCGGGTTCCGTGAATAAGTGTAACTGGATTTTAGTTACAATGAAAAGTAAATAAATTCATGGATGCAATGGGTTTTGAACATTTTTTGTGTTTTTTTTATTTGGTGTTTCTGGCGATGACCATCTAATGAAAATAGTGTATAATAATATTAAACATCTAAGCGACATTATTAACAAACAAACACCAAAGGAATGTAACAACACCTGACAATTATTAGACAAATGAATAGAACTATATATTATAACTTAACCAAACAATATCTGATCTGAAAATAACGAGACATAATTTCCTCACCCTCAACCTTTCAGCCCTCAAACCAACTTAACATTACTGTCTTTCTCTCTTTTTCACTTGCTCTCCCTCTCTCTCCGCCAGGACGCCAGATCCGCATAGTGGCGCTGTCGCTCCCGCTGGCGGACGCGCGCGACGTGGCGGCGTGGCTGGGCTGCAACGCGGCCGCCACCTTCAACTTCCACCCCAGCGTGCGCCCGCTGCCGCTCGAGCTGCACGTGCAGGTGGGGGGCTGGATGTGTATACCTGTTGATTGGACATCATCATCATCAGTTTGTCTCAGGCTATGAGCAGTGGGCATATCATTTAATGGAGTGTTTTTTGCGACACTGAAGTTTTCTATACAAAGTCTGATGCTAAATATAGGGTTCCTTTAATAAGTGCCATCGCGTCCTTTCCTTGGTTTGTTTTGTTTGGCTTGTCAGTTGTTATATGTATATAAAAAAACGTAATATCAAATCTGTAATTCCCGAAGGGGTAGGCAGGGGAATACCCACGATTCACCAGTTACATTTACGTCCCACCATGGAATAGTTGGTGAGAATATAGTTTAGTTCGACCACATTCAATCAGCGTAAATTGAAGAGAGTTTTTTTTGTGTGTGCGCTTACATACATGTATATACGTTACATGTGTACCGGTACAATACTACACCGTGTGTGTGTGTATGACAGGGGTTCAACATCTCTCACGCGGGCTCGCGGCTGGCGGCGATGACGCGGCCGATCTACAACGCGGTGGTGCGGCACGCGGGCGCGCGGCCGTGCGCCGTGTTCGTGCCGTCGCGGCGGCACGCGCGGCTGCTGGCCGCCGACCTGCTGGCGCTGGCCGCCGCGCGCGCCGCGCCCGCGCGCTTCCTGCACGCGCGCCACGACCTGCTGCAGCCCTTCCTGCGCCGCCTGCACGACAAGGTGCGCACACACACACACACGCGCACACTATAGCGACAACACCGCTTTAAACTGGTTCTGTTGATGTTTGACCTTGAATAACTTGAGATACATACACAAGAGTTTATAAAACTTTTAAGACAAGTTTTGGAAAGCCAATATGAATGCATAAGAAAATTCAGCCTATCATCTCTTATTCCAAGGTTATGACCATCACCCCTCTTTTTATGCTAAAGTAACACTTTTAAATTACTTTATACTTAGTTATACATTGGGAGGAGGGGGGGTGTGACATTGTGAAAAGGGGTGAGAAGGGATTCTAAATTTAGTGATATCACATATCCAAATATAAATTATCTAATAATAAAAATACGAAATATTGTGCCTGTGGTGAAAAAGGAGAGGTCTCCCGCCAGGCGATGTCGCTGCCTGAGGACCACGGTCTGAATGTTAACTTCGGATCTTGTATATATACTGTGATTCTATGGAACTTCGATAGCGCGTTTCAGGATGCGTCCTCTGATTGGCCAGTCTCAGTGTGACGCATGTAACGTAGTCTATTGTTTTTTTTCTTTCTTCTTTCTAAATGTGAAACGTCACACTACGAACGAGGTAGGCTGACAAATGTCTCCAACTGTGACAAGGCGGGGGAAACAAAAGTAATGGAATTTGTGTAACGTAATAATTTATGGATTTCCATTATAAAATTACTATTAATTGATGGAAGATCACTTCAATATTGACATAATGCCGCAGATGCTGAAGGTGACGCTGGCGGCGGGCGTGGCGTACTTGCACGAGGGCGTGGAACCGGGCGACCGGCGCATCGTGCAGCAGCTGCTGGAGTCGGGCGCCGTCCAGCTGTGCGTCGTGTGCGCCGAGCTGGCCTGGGGCTTCGCCGCGCGCGTGCACACCGTCATCATCGCCGACACGCACACGTCAGTACTGCTCTACACGCAGACAGTGAGAGAGACACGCCCAAGCACCACCATACACATATACTGACAACAGACGCGGGTGCACAGTAACAGATACGCACACACAGCAATACATACGTACACATAGCAACAGAAATGCGCACATGCACACATAGGAATAAACACGCACCAATACCAACAGACATGTAAACAAACTAACAGGCATGTACACACAGGCGAACAGGCTTATAAACACACCAACACACGCAGGCAGACATCAATAGACACACGACTAGATATGCATCCACACTATCAGAAGCAAGAAGCACATATCAATCTACATCTACACTATAAACACACACATATACAAAAAGATAAGCATGCACACGAACACACTATTTTGGTCTATTATTTCCAATTAATTCGGAGATGCAGCGTGTCACATCTTGCACGCTGCATCTCGCTTGCTATCAGCTGTGATTGCAGTCCAATGAGAATATTTACAAAAGTCCGCATATGCAGAATGTTTGATGAATTTGAAAAATAATTGAGTATTGATTTACTGCGTGAGATACGGTGGTTACAAAAGTTTTATATTACTCACTATTCATTCTGTCAATTCTGTCATCTATCATACTCTTACGTACAGATACAACGGCAAGCTCCACTGCTACGAGCAGTACCCCATCACGACGATCCTCCAGATGATAGGCAGAGCGTGCCGCCCGCTGGAAGACGACCATTCTGTGGCTGTGCTCATGTGTGTGTCACATCACAAGACGTTCTTCACCAAGCTGCTGAATGATTGTCTTCCATTAGAAGTAAGTGGGTAGTTACGCCTGTGATCCTCAAAAGGGTAGGCAGAGGAGTGCAGTACACTCCCACACTTCACCGATTATATTATACGGAGGGCAATGGACGCGATGGTACTCATTGGGGGAGGGCAATTTCCAGCAGTGGACTGAGATGGGCTGATGACGACGACGACGAATGGAATAGGTGGTTAGACTATTGCCATATATCGTCCGCAGATCCAGATCAGTTATAACTAGATATTTTATTAATGAAAAATCTAATAGTACCTAACCCAGAAAGATTAAAGTTAAAAAAGTAACATCACGTATGAAATCCACGAAGGGGTAGGGGTAGATAAGTGTATGACACTCCAACGTTTCACCAGTTACGTTTAAGTCTCATGGAATAGGTGAGCCTATTGCCAAAGTCCGGGAACAGATGCAGACTGCAAGCCACTGCTAGAAATTTCTATGAGAAAATCTAAGTTAGAAAAATTAAATAGTACCCGACCCGGGATTAAAGTTATTAACAAAAATCAATGTTTATTTTAATAAATTCTTAAGAGACGTCATATTTACTTAAATGACTAAAACCCTGCAACCATAATTAAAGTTACTGGATCGGGTTTGGCAATCTGTATAATCGTGAATTCGTGTATCTGAGGGCCGGATAATCAGGGTTTCCTTTGTACATGTTAAAATAATAATAATAACACTAACTATATATCTCACAAGGTTTTTAGAACGACATTTTTGAATATCAAAAATGACTAGCAAAAGACATAATGTACCTACTTAAGACCACCATACCAGATCTCCGTGTTTCTACTATACATTATCTGGAATGTTCTCCACAGAGCCATCTCGACCATAGACTGCACGACCACGTGAACGCGGAGATAGTGACGAAGACAATAGAGAACAAGCAGGACGCCGTGGACTATCTTACGTGGACCTTCTTGTACCGCCGGCTCACCCAGAACCCCAACTACTACAACCTGCAGGGAGTCACGCACAGGTGGGTTTTGACCTCAAACTTTACCTTATATTTAGAGTCTATGATATATTGAGACATCTCCAAACAGACAACTGATAAAAAACATATCTATAGTATGTGCATAGATAATGTCTCTCTTATTTTGTATAAATGCCCACATTGTTTTTTATTCATAAACATGTTATGTATTCCTCAGACACCTCTCTGATCACCTGTCCGAGCTGGTGGAGACGACTCTGACGGAGCTGGAGCAGTCTAAGTGCATAGCCATCGAGGATGAGATGGATGTGCAGCCTCTCAACCTTGGCATGATAGCGTCATACTACTACATCAACTATACCACCATCGGTGAGTGCCTTCCATTCAAGAAATGATTAATCACTGAAACATGAGTGTACTACACATGTCTGCTTATCCCTTAGGGGGAATATAGGTGTGATGTTATATGTGTATTATTTATCCATATTCACACACATACTCATTTACAAATTCATACATTTGATCATTATATATTATTAGACTTGTAACTAACTTTCACTAAGAGGGGATGTGATTACTGAGATATTCTCCATCCGGGATTCCAATGTAGTATGGAGAGTATATTATATGCAGACACCCTCGCTGATGATTATGATGATGATGACGTGGAAACATATCAATAACTCAGTCACTTTTCCATTCCCCAGAACTCTTTAGTCTCTCGCTAACATCAAAGACCAAGATCCGCGGCCTGTTAGAGATAATATCGTCCGCCGCGGAGTACTCCGAGCTGGTCATCCGTCACCGCGAGGAAAACATCATCAAGGCTTTGGCTGCCAAGTGAGTGTTGCCATACAATTATTATTTTAATACAGTGGTACTCAAACCTTTATTTTCTAAGGGCCTCAAACATAGCCACAAAAAAAAAATTTTTGGTAATGATTTGATACCACAATTCAACTGGTTTATAATAAAGTAACACCAGACGTGCCAACGACGAAAGCCCGGTGCGCCGCAACTTGAGTACAGCTGGTCTAATATATAGTTTATCAGCGGTCTGGTTACCACAGCACAAGCTCTCTTGATGCCCAGATCCTCGCTTTCCTGAAACAAATTGTAATATTTAGCCAACTGTTCACAAGCGCTGTGGGCGCAAGCCTTCACCTTTATCAGGTTAGCAGTGCCCTGAGTCTTCGCACCCGAGTCCTTCATATCGAAATAAAAAACTGGGATCAGATGTGGAGATGTTTAAAAATAACACAACACCGCGCCTGTAATCGCCGAAGTTGTGGACAGAGGATCGTAATACAATCTTACGTTTCACGTGTGGCGTGTATATCTATGTTTGTGTCTGCGTGCGTGCATATGGAACAGAAATTAAATATAAGAAGTTTAGGTAAGTACGTTAAAACTGTAAAACGTCTGCTCATTATGTCACATTTTTTAATTGCTATCGTGTGTATGTGTGCGTCAGGGTGGCCCACAAGCCGGTGGCGGCGGCGGGCGGCACGGTGAAGTACAACGAGCCGCACGTGAAAGCGCACGTGCTGCTGCAGGCGCACCTGTCGCGCGCGCAGCTGCCCGCCGAGCTGCACGCCGACACCGCGCTCGTGCTCACCAAGGTACACCGCGCTCCAGAACAGTCGACCTCCACCAGTACCTCCTCCAACACGACCACCCTCCACCCTCCTCCAGCACAACCAACCTCCAGCAAAAAATTTTCACACATATAACAAGCTTAAAAGCTAAATATACCTTTCACTGTTCTCTCAACAGCCACACTCAAAAAATCTGTTGGAATCTCTACATAATACATTGGTCATTCCAAGCTAAATACAGTATAAATAATATTATTACTTATATCTATTTTCGTTATGACAATCAATAATAATAATTTTTCATATTAATATTTTCATCACATTAATTTTAGTTTGCCAACCCGCATTTGACCAGCGTGGCAGGCTATGCCCTTAAATCTTCTTATTCTAACAGGAGAAACACTTCCAGCAGAATAAACATAAAAAGATTTATGCTGCTGTTGATAATGATGGTAACATAACTGATTCCAGGCCATCCGTCTCATTCAAGCCTGCGTGGATGTGGTCTCCAGCAGCGGCTGGCTGTCTCCGGCCGTAGCCGCCATGGAGCTGGCCCAGATGGTCACGCAAGCAATGTGGGCCAAGGACTCCTATCTCCGGCAGCTGCCACACTTCACGCCCGAGCTGGTGCAGCGGTGCGCTGACAAGGTGAGGAGTTCAGGGTTCCAAGTCAAACTGTAGCAAGGTCAAGGTCTTGGTGAGCAATCTCACCTGATGGAAAGCGAGATGCAACCTAGGATGTATCACGATCGCCTAGAAAGTGCCTATACACTCTTGCTTTGAATAATTCCAGGTTGTACGAAACGAATCGGGAAAGATGATCGTCGCCAGAGAAAACATTTTGACACCTAAATCTTATCAAATTAGGTGTTAAAATATTCAAAAGTTTACACTAGCTAGCACTAGTTGGTGGCTAACCCTTCCACCAATTACTTTGCTAATTTAATTTTTAATTTACTTTAATTGCTAGTATCTCATCATCATCAACGTGGAAAGCGTACACGTGCAATGGTTCCAGGGTGTCGAGACGGTGTTCGACGTGATGGAGCTGGAGGACAACGCGCGCGCCAAGCTGCTCCAGCTGTCGCCCACGGAGATGGCCGACGTGGCGCGCTTCTGCAACAGATACCCCAATGTCGAGCTCACTTATGAGGTCTGGATCATGGCTAACATATTATTCAAATGGAAAACTCATGGTCGAAAGCAGTGATGGATTAGAGGTTTAAGAATTCAGCCTCTCACTCTGGTGGTCTTGAGCTCAAATCCATGGCGCGCACCTCTTAAAAATAGCGTATTAACATTAAATGTCACTTGACATTGGTGAAAAAAACATCGTTAGGAAAACTGGACACCTTAGAGTTTACAAAACAAAAATTTCTAGGGTGTGGGATTCCTACAATTTAAATGAGTAATAAATCGTAGTCATATTGATAAACAAATATAAACGGAAGTGTGACATCACGCCTATATTACCTTGAAGGGATAGACAGAGGAGCTTATCGCCGGGCAAAGATCTGAACTCCGAGCTACTACTGAGGATCTATCAGTATGATATCTAAGTTAGAAAAATTCTATAGTACCCAATCCAAGATTTAAACCCAAGACCCCGCGATTAGCACTCGCGCTTTCGACCACTCCACCAACGGGACAATCGATTTCGAAAAATGTGATATTGAAAAGTATGTCAAACATTACCTTTAAATTGTATTATATTCTGGTATGTTTGTAAAATATAACTCATATGTGCACAGGTGAAGAGCGAGCGGCGTCTCCGCGCCGGCAAGCCTATCGTGGTGGAAGTGTCTCTGGAGAGAGAAGACGACATCGTGGGACCAGTCATAGCGCCATTCTTCCCACAGGTGGGCATTATTTTAATTCCGGTGCGACAGCAGTGCGTGAGAACGTGTATGCGTGTGTGGGCGTGTGCGTGTGCGTGGGCGTGGGCATGTGCGTGCGCGTCTCACCGTGGGTGTGTGCGTGGGTGTATTATTTTTTTCATAATGGTCGTTTTATTACAGAAACGCGAAGAAGGCTGGTGGGTGGTGATCGGTGACCCCAAGTCCAAT
>DWME01008804.1:0-11409 GCA_018244795.1 Parelbella ahira ahira
GAGTCGTGCAGCCCGGGGGGGGGCCGACTCGAGGAGTCGTGCAGCCCGGGGGGGGCCGACTCGAGGAGTCGTGCAGCCCGGGGGCCGACTCGCGGAGTCGTGCAGCTCCGAGTCGCACACAGGATAGTCGTGCAGCTATGGGGGCGGACAAGAGGAGTCTTGCAGCCTTAGGACAGACACGAGAAGTCGTGCGTGATACACCCTTAGGACGGACACGAGGAATCGTGCGTCGTATAGCCTTGGGACGGGCACGAGGAGTCGTGGGTCGTGCAGCCTTGGGACGGGCACGAGGAGTCGTGCATCTTGCAGCTTTGGGACGGGTACGAGGAGTTGTGCATCTTGCAGCTTTGGGACGGGCACGAGGAGTCCTGCATCGTGCAGCCTTGGAACGAGCACGAAGAGTTGTGCATCTTGCAGCCTTGGGACGGGCACGAGGAGTCGTTCATCTTGCAGCCTTGGGACGCGCACGAGGAGTCGTGCATCGTAGAGCCTTGGGACGGGCACGAAGAATCGTGCATCAAGCAGCTCAGTTCAGGAGCGGGCACGAAGAGTCGTGCAGTGCAGAAACGAGCACGATAAGTTGTGGAGTGCACAGGCGGCGCACAAAGAGAGCAGCTCAGGGCCGAGGGGTGTGGCACGAAGGCTTAACAGCTACCGGCGTGACTTGAAGGATTAACAGTTCCCGGCCTGGCACGAAGACTTGCAAGCTCAGAGCCTGGCAACTTCGGACCTTGCACGAAATCTTGCAGTTGCTATCATCGTAATGGCAAGTCGTTCAACTCAACGGTAGAAGAGTTCCGGATATTTTAACCTGGCATAGCAAACAATGCATCTCAAAGACTGGTACGGAGTCTCCATCAAACATATTTCATTCGTGCAATTTCGCAAGATGAGCTTTTCGGATAGCGAGGCCGCACACGAACGGGAAGACAGCGTGGGGCCTCACAGCTGGACTGGACGGTGGCCCAACTCGCGAAGCCATCTGATGAAATGGGGAAATATTGAAATTCACATTTCAACTGAATGACCTGCTTGATATATGCGCAAAGAGCACGAAGTAGGTACATTACTTACCAATTTCAAATTAATAACACGAGAAAGCGGCAGCTCGCCGATGATTTATAAGAGCCGTTGTTCGATTGGCGGCTGACATAGAATGTGCGTCCCAGACATGCGATATACTACATAGCTTGGTTGGCTTCGAAGCGGTGGTCAACGCAGTCTAGTTCGTATTCTCAAGCGGCAAAATGTAATCTAGTTTGGTAAAATACAAGTTTGTTGTAAATACAAGTTATAATTTTTAGCCTTTTGCAACACTTTCTTTTACAGAAATAAAAAGACCTTTATAACGTTAGCGCCTTCAGCTTCATTTATCTTTAACTTATGTAACAGTATCTTGAATCATTTATGAATGTGATAAATTATCAGCTTTGTTATCTTTATAGTGTAGCATATAATCACAACTTACCAATTAAACATTTGAGATAATTTGCAGGCTTGGCCCGGCGACAAAATTGCCATCAGTCGGGTGCTACCGCGATTGATGCCTCCTTGCCACCCATGACGAATTCAACATCCCACACCTTCCATTATTACTGGTACTAGATTCAGACTCATTCCAGATAATTTATGGATTACCGGATTGGATGGATGGATTCAAACTTTCTGCATAATAGGTGACAATTGCGCTGGCTTTTTTATGATAATATTATCACTAGGTATAAACCAATGACACACTTCACTTGTACAAATTTAATACACTGTTCTAATATTGTCACCAAGCAATCAGTCTGCAAGCATGCTAAAGAATTTGCACAGGTAATACGAAGTAGATCTTTCCATCGCCTGTTAAGTACGTATGTTATAACAAATTACAATAACACACATTATTTTTTTATATTAAAAACTTTCGTGTTTCAAGTATATTATGAGCGTTAGCAAAGTCAAGAAATCAATTCTTGTTAAGGACAAATAGTAGGTAGCACTGTAGATAGATTTGCCAAAAGTTGACTGTACCTTGATTATCTGTTTGGAATATATCACTCTTTGATGTATGAACGTGGGACCCCAGGCCCACAGTAGATGTAGCATATGAATGGGTACATCATTGTATTTTTGACAAACAAAATATAACACAGGCCCTGACCAAGGACACCACAATAATAATTATTGTTGTTCACTGAAATGTTCATATTACATACACACTATATCTGTAAAGCTACACTTGGCCAGTGTTACAGCCTATGGCCTTAACCCTTTTCATTCCGAAAGGAGACCAGTGTCCACCATTTGAACTATGTGACTTATTAATCATATCCTTATATCCTGATGATATACATTCTTGTTTAATATACACTGTACAATTGATACATAATCATCTAGTTGGTGTAAAATCTTGAACTTGAATTTCCATAGTGTAAAGTCGATTTTCAGTAACATGCAGGTAGAGATGCACCACCAGACTAAACAGTTATTATCCACCAAAACAAAAATTATAGGCACAATCCGTTAAATCACAATCATCTATAGTTTCCAAACAGTAATGTGGAATATATAAAACTGAAGATTGATATTTCACCAAAACTCCTAGGCTTGATCTTAAATACACTATTTTCATACTATTTCATCATCACATATCACATCATTAATTGATCAATGGGCACCAACATTTAATCAGATTCATCGCATCACCTTATATTGTCACATCACATATGTTGCTTTTCTATTACCTCTAACCTGCATCAAACTGTTACACATGGAAAGGAAGTCGTTTTCTTACTTTTACACTACAAATAAAATACTTTAAAAAGCAACTACAGGCTGCAAACGATACATATGGGATTAATATTCTTTTTTTCATGTTATTCAAGTGGGTACAAATATTACAAGCTACAAAAAATCCTGAAATATTAGCCCATCACATTTACTGCAATATTGTTTGAATGATAAAAGTGTAATACCTGAGATATTTTAAGACGTTCTGGAATGGCGCTGTAGTAACAAGTGCTTAATGACCCATTCTTATCTGGTTCCATCTATAAAACCATCCTTATCTTGAATTATCTGAAAACCCACCCTGGATCATCTATAAAACTGATCATCATCTCAATTTATATATAAAACTCAAACTCGGCTTGATTCATCTATTAAACCCTTTCATATCTTGATTCATCTTCATAATATTGATGTAATATTTGTATATAAGCAAATGACATTGTACCACTGATGTTGAGTAATGTTTAGTCACTCTGTTAGATTTTTAATAAGTTACTTGCAAAAGCTTCATATTCGAAAATATTGTAGTTCAGCATTTCAATGTTGAATTAGACTTGTGGTTGATGTTCTTGTGATCTTGTTCTATTGATGAAATAATACAACTCCATAATATTAAATGTAGTTCATACTCCAAATCCTTAAGATAATTTGTGAAGTTCCATTCAAATTTGTGTAGGTTTAATTCCCTAATTGAGCAGAAATGTCTCATTTTTATCACATCTATTGGTCAGCATACATCCGTCGGTAGGTGACTTGTTCCTGAATTTAGATAAAACAAGGGAGCAAGCAATCTAGTTATAAGAAAAGATTCAGTACCATCATAAATCATGCAGGTATAAAATAAAATTAACGCAAAGATTACCTTAGTAATTTCGCCTCAAACTGATTCGTAATGTAACATAATTGCTTACCAAACTATTTATCCATACTAATTTATCTCACTACATATTTTTATGATAATATACATATGTAGTCACATGTTTATATTTGGTAGATTCTAAAGTTCTTCAGTTAATGATGTAGAAAAATTATAAATTTGTGATATAAACGTTTTGTTCCATCATTATTAATTGTTGATACAACTTAAGTATTTTTACATTATTTTGTATAATGCATAGTACAAGTAGAATTGAGTCAAAATATATAGTAACAATGCTGAAAGAGTAAAAATTGCGCTCCAAATATTTCCAGCACAGAAAACATAAGGAGATATAGAATTCAATATTCATCAAATATGCACATTTTGTATCCTAAATGTAGCCTTCTGATTGAGAAGTTTTAAGGCTTTAAATGGTATCCATAATTGTTTGTCCTCTAATCACTGGGCACAGATTTTTATGTATATGTTGTATTTATAGCTTTCAGTTTATTTTCTACAAAAAATCACAAAAACCAATGACAGAATTCCAATATTATTTAAAGGTGTGCATAATACTTCATCACAAAAACTATTTCATTAATATATGGTATTTTTCCAATTTGCTCAATATAATATAAAAGTTACATTAAATACGTCTCAAATCTCATCATTTGAATATAGTTCAATTATTTCATTAATAACCAAATTATCCTGATACAGGTGTATTATTAAAATACATATTATTGGCTCGTCAATAATGGTTTCATCTGAAAAATTTTAGTGATCAATAAAAAAGTTTACCAATATGCATTGGTTTCATAGATGGTGTTTCCAATTCAGTGTACATTCAAATTAACTAGAATATTCCTATTATCTGTTCTTCATAAGACAAGTGACAATAATTTACTTATCAGGAAATGACCAATTTAAAAAGTAAAATTAGGTACTGTCCATCTGAAACGTAATGAATCTTAACCCAGAACAAGCAAAGAAACTAAATTGAGTGAGCTTAGCTTGTATTCCATACAAACTGATAAAGCTTGTAAATTTAGCGATAGGTAAAGGATTAAATTGCTTTTCATATTTAGTGTCCAGCTATCAGTCTAGGAAAATACAAACCAAATATTCCAAAATGTTTCTTTGCCAGCGCTGGATCTTTCTAGAAGAATGACCACTTACCTAATTGTAACTTCGGTCATTCTTGCCGCGCGCGACATGAAATTCAGTTTAGTTGTAGATTTTAAACGTCACCATTTCATAAATGGTCACATGTACGTATATTGAATAGTAGAACATCCTAAAAAGTTTCTGTAGAAGGAGAAGTAGTCAATTCCGTAAATATTATGGAAAGGCTAGCTTCATCCCGAAGGCCTTTACTTTCAGTTCAGTTCAGTCAATGTAGAAATAGTGCATGAACGGGGTCTCTTTCACCGGATTCACTGCATCCAGTTTGCTGCGAAACGTACACAAATCAATTAATGACTTGTTCCATTTAAAGTGATTTAGTATTAAGGTTAGTCTTCCTTATTCTCACTTTCATGTATTTAAATATTGCGTAAAAACAGTGTTACTTGTCTCCTCTCCCATGAGGATATTATATAATTATGTTTCTACTTAATAAATCCATGAAACTCACCATATACTAACGATCCATGGATAGAGTCCCTATTGCCATGTCTTCGTTTTAATCGGTTCATATCCATAGGAGCTAGGTAGACTTAATATTGCCTAATATTGAAGTTTCTTATGTTACATACATATTATGTAATGACGTCACCGCATCAGCCCACAATTCACGCTTTTACTCATAATTCATTAACATAATTTCGTTTACCGCAATATACTTAAAACAACTGATAAGTTCACCGTATGATCAATATTCTACGTAGTGCAGTAAGTATTTATACACGACCTGACCTGGAATGTTACCTACTGCTCACAACGCACGTAATGGGGTGCTGCTCGGTAGTTTTTTATCGATCAGCAAACGAGTGTCTCAATACTCTTCCATCATCCTTCCACCATTGTCGCTACGGATGCCAGGAGCTAGTCGTAATTCTGCGAGAGTTGAATGTTAAAACGACATAGGTTGCCCACGTTTTACCATACATATGATTGGGCAAAATAATAAGCATTAGTTTTGGTGTAACATTACATCGACTCACCAGCACCTCGCTTTCCTCAAGCGTACGGACAGTAAGGGTAGTGCCAGATCGTGTCCGCATGGTAGAGCATGTTCAGGTCAAGTCAGGTTGAGCAGTGTTCTCCGCGGCTAGCTAAGAGCAGAGAGCAGGCATCTGGGCTCCAAACACAACAAGTATACGCATAAAGCCGCCCGGCAGAGCGGCCACACGATTCGTCACAACGCAGTTTGGTTACATGATTACATTTTACAAATTATTGCGCAATCTCCTAACGGTTACCTAGTGTGGGCTGACACCGGAATTTATTCATGTTCGCACGTCGTTTAACACGTGTCGAGTGGGCTGTATGTTGCATGATTTGCAGCAGCCTCGATAAGACAGCACGGAGTCTCCTTGAACAGCTCTCAAACGTTCCGCGTCGTCGCACCGCAACCGCCACGTTCGCAGAAGTGTTGACGATGACTCATGGAATAATACATTGTGGGTGAAATCACAATTGATCAAGAAAATGAAATTCGAGACGCAATTTTTTTTAAAACTTCTTTTATTTTCATACTTAAACATATGTTACAATTCTCTTATTCAATATGAATAAAACTCAAATTTCCAATTAACTATTTTTCAACAGAAAACTGAAATAATTAACTATCTTTATAATTTATTTACAATTTGCTAGAAAAAATTAACTAAATAAATGCATGATACCGTTACAAACCCATTTTGTAGTTAGCAGCGACCACGCCCCAGCGGCAACCAAGATGGCGGCCGTCGGATGGCAGACCCACGCGAAACGCAATGGGACTGTAATTTAGAAAAACATCCTGCATATATCACAGATACAAACAAAAAATCACTTTCCCTATCATCCTATGCTAGCTATAGGTTTGACGCTGTCTAATTCTTTGAAAAAAGTATCGAGACCGCTGAGATCATTCTTCCATAAGTTATCTATTTTTTCCTGTTGCTGCTTGGCCATTTCCTCTTCCTTATTGCACAATCCGAGATCAGCTTGCATTTGAGCCCACCTTCTGGCACGTTCTCTTTGTTTCGATATAAGCTCGCTCTCTGCTCGAGACAGTGAATTACTCAAAATGGCGATAATTCTCAAGTCACGCTTTCTCTTTGTTCTAGCATTCATCGATTTACATTTAACTTTACGGACCCAGTTAGAAAGGGATTCCGCTTTACTTTCACAAAAATCAACGACAGATTTTTCTTGAACGCTATAGCCCATTTTTAGTATTTGGGCTATACGTATAATATACTGCGGGTGAGAATAGTACACACCTGGATCCAATCAGGCACTAAGGACTAGACGTTAAATTTTCCATTCACTTCACAACACTAGACGTCTGCACTCTACCACGCCGAGAATTTAAATAGCAGCGCATGACGTCATGGCGGCCTTTTATAATACTGGCCCCAACTGCGCATTTCTCGAAACAAAATGGCGGCGTTTGACGCATTTCGAGGACGCAATGGCGTTGGTTTGCGGTGATAATTCGGATACTCACTATAACATTATAACAAATAAATATTTATTTACATATTTATTCACTTACTACTGAATTATACCTTAGGTTAGGTTTTAACATAGATCATTATTGAATTACATCTTCAATACAAAAAGGATTATTACGCCTGAAATCTCCGAAGAGGTAGACAGAGGCGTGTAGTACACTACCACGTTTCACCGGTTACGCTTGGTTAACGTATGGAATAGGCGCCTATTGTCATGCACCATGTACAAATCCGAACTTCGGACTACTACTAGAAATTTTAAAATAGAAAATCTAAAATCATTTGACCCGTGATCTAACCTAGGACTTTTCGTTCAGTAGTCATGCTTGCAACCACTTGACCAACGAGGCAGTTAAGGCTTCTATACACATATTGTATAGGTACTAGCTGTGCCCGCGATTACGTAGCCGTAGATTTCGTAAGTTTTGAAAAAATAAATTGACATAACTTCTTTATTTGTTAACCGATTTAAATGAAAAATACACTGAAAATTAAGTGAAGCCCATCACAATATAATTCTGAAAACTGCATTCAAATCGGATAAGCCGTTTCTGAGATTAGTGAGCACAAACATACACACATACAGACATAATGAAAAAATATTGTCTTAGGGTCTCTTGCAAATAAAGGCACCCCATTATGAATTTTTAAATTTATTTGCCATGTACAGACAGCGATCAGTTACAGTTTTATTATATGTATAGATTTGTAACTTATTATTTCGTATTTCTTTGAAATGCTTTGGACTATTAAATTAGATTCAAATTTATCTTTGCTATATTCATTCAAATGCAATACCTACATAAGGGCGTTTTTCTCTCCCGCTCAGGAAATATGCATGTACAAGACATTAAAATATACAATAAATAGAACCAAGCTGCTGCTTACTTGCTAATTCGGCTTTTTGAGTAAATGTGCTCATTGCGCCATTTACATTTACATATGCGTTATCAAAAATACTTGTGAAATTTTACGTGATCAGTGGATGTTTTCTCAAAATTTTACGACAGAACCTCAATTAAGCACGTTTTTTGTGTTCCTTTAAAAGCATATAAGAATTTTATTTTACTTTACATAGATTATATGCCTATATACATTACTTAATATAGGATAGAGGAATATTCTATCTTGATTTAGCCAACGCTAAGTTTCCAATTTTAAACCTCTATATATTTAAATGCCTGCCTATATTTATCATTGCAACCAGTAACGTAGGTAGTGTAATTTAAAAAGTTTAAATAAATTTATTTGCTATTATATGGCACGAGTTTCCGATCGCAGACGAGGAGTTCTACCTAGGAACGAGGGCGAAGTGGGGAGGGGAGGGAGAGAGGATGTTGATCCGAGCCAAGGGGCCGCTGAGGGGGACGGGTCGATCGATACCCGTTTGAAGACGTGTAGAAATTCAGACTAGCACATTTTTGTAATGATATTATACTTTTAGAGCTTCAGCGTTTTTACGTTGTAATGTGTAAAAATAGTATTTTGTTCTAGCTTGAATGTATCATACTACATCGGTAGATATTTATTGTAAAACGTGATGATTTTTTTTATTTTCAGTAACTTGCTGATTTGCTTCATTCTTGTACTCGCTCTTTTACGTGATGAGTAAAACTATTAGTGTAATCGTTGAATACATTGATATTTTTAAATTAAAATAGGTGCAGGAAAATATACATACATATCTCTTGAGCAAATGCCTCAGGTTCCCTCAGTACGTAAAGATCTAGTTACCTAACCTCATTGTGTATCGTGTGAAACCATTGTACTTAAATAGAATACATTTTTTTACATATAGAATACATTTGTTTATACTTACGTGGGGCAGGAAAAACGTCACTCATTATGTACTGTGGAAACACGTTACGAATTACCTAATAATAGGAAGTTAAACTATGTTCCTACATAAATGATAATTTTAGACAACTGTCAAGCCTATTGCCTGAAATTATTTAAGTAGGTACATAACTTTGTGCCTATATTACAAAACAAAAATATTATTTTTTTGTACGTAGGTAGGCATATTATGTTTTAAGGGACGGACACTTGAATAACTCAATATATTTTGGTAGGTGAGTCTACTCAATGTTGGAAAAAAAAAGGTTTTTTTAATTCAAAGATTATTTTAACATAACAAAGATTACAGCAACAATGAAGTCATGGATTAAATCTATTAACTACAGCTATTAACTAATTAGTACGGGTGGGTTATAGGTGATTTCAACAATGTCTGTCAATAACGCGAATGATCAAAACATGTTAATCACCTATTATTTAAATATCTAATTAAATAGATACAATAAAGAAACCTCGTAACAAAAACTACAAAAGTTTTGAGTTCAATGAATAAAACAGTAGGTAGATGACTAATAATATTGACTCAGTGTATCGGCTGAGTCAAGCAATGTCGTTTATTTGTGTACCTATTGAAATTTTCTGGTAATTTCCATTTACCTACGTAGTATAAAGAATAAGGCTTATTTTCGCTTGACGTATTCTCAATGACACAGATAGAATGGTGCGCAGTGGACGCAGAAACGTGACGTAGCGTCTCCCTGCCTCTTGCCCCCCTGCCTCTACCGCGGCTGGGTGCCGACGCGAGGTGGGCCGAGCAGCTGCGCTCTAGCAACGGTTTGCCTTCGCCCGTTGTATTATAATGTAAATCGACCTCGTTCTGCCCTTTAGAACGTCGGATATAACGAACTTTCCCACACGGGATGTGATAAAAATAATACAAGGGGAGTTGGTACGTTGCTTAAGCTGAGTTTGGTAATAATAACATGGCTCAGGCTAAACATTTAAGCCTGGTGCGTTTCAATTTGTTTCTTATTTAGCAGGATTAATAATATAACTATATAATTATTAATATAATATATTATTAATATATTACTGCCTGCCTGGACTGCCTCGTTGGTTGAGCGGTTGTGCCGATCGGGAGGTCTTAGGTTCAAATCCCGGGTCAGGTACTATTGGATTTTTCTAATTTAGAATTTCTAGTAGTGACTCGGAGTCTGTATCAGTGCCCGGTGTATGGCAATGGGCTCACCACCTATTCCATGGGACTTAAACGTAACTGGTGAAACGTGGGGGTGTAGCACATCCCTCTGCCTACCCCTTCGGGGATTACAGGCGTGATGTTACGTTTTGAAAAAAAATATGGAATTCAGTGGCGAGCTAGTGGAAAAGCGATGTCGAGTAGTGACCAGTGGGGACCAGACTGAAGACGAAGAATCCGAAGAGAGGTATAAGCAACAGCAGAAATTTAGAAACACTGTGCCACCAAAATATACAAAATCCGTTACTAATTCCAAGTACTTAATCGATGTGCGTAGCAATATCAAGAGTCAAGGTTGGCAGGTCAAGGTCATATGGATAAAACGGTTTTTGAATTAAGTTCCGCCTTGAGCACTTCCGAGATTACGTAAGACGCGTTTAAGAGCTTCTTCGGCAAAAATACTATGATAAAAATAGTTTCGGGTTTTATGTCAAACTATTTTACCAATAGTCTGGTCCATATTTTAATAAAGGTTTTACCAATTGTCTAGTGTGACTAATGTATTTAGTAACATCTAAAAGTTTTTAGTGTTAGCAACAGAAATGATGTTATTTCTATCGAAAATATAATATCAACACAATCTATTTCCATGTATCTTTATCATGCAAGCATTAATAGGAATGCAAGCATAATGCATAAACCATGTTTTTGTGCATGTACTTAGCACAGATTAAGATTTATACATTTCACCATTCTTTTATCACAAAAGATTGATAAAATCTCTATACATCAGTTACATGTTAATTGATTCATTGTTTTTTACATTGTTTATCTGAGAGAACAAGCCTTTGTTAAATTTTATGACTATTTCTATATTCATTTACATGTTAATTTAATTGTAGTGATGTTTAATCTTTTGGATATTGTTTGTCAACATTTATATTGTTTAGTTAGAGTTCAGTTATTTATAATTTGGATATTATTTAATATTTATTACATACATGTATACCTGAGGTATATAAACAATCATTGTTAAGTTTAATACTTTATACTATACTTACATTCATAATAAACTAAAGTTACTCATATTGTTTATTGCAGTTACAATTTTTTTG
>DWME01008805.1:0-11408 GCA_018244795.1 Parelbella ahira ahira
CGACCCTGCCAGGATTCGAACCTGGAATCTTCTGATCCGTAGTCAGACGCGTTATCCATTGCGCCACAGGGCCTGTACAACAACACTTTAAAAATATGCTTCTGTACGTGTTACGAATGAGACTTGAAAATAAAATAAAATTGCTTATATTTTTATATGCACATGTCAGATACTCGTATTATAAGGTTTTGACGCGGTTTTTATGACATTCCCATATAAAATTTCGCTGATAACAAATAAAGCACACGATATATTTTTTTGACCTTAACATAATAATGTCTATATTCTTAATATGATTTATAAACTGTCCCTCGAGGAGACTTCTTTCTACCCGTTTAGGCCTCTAAAATAATTCACCCTAACCCCTTCCCGTACCGTTAGATGTGATGTACTTAAAACAACATAGAGAAGGCGTGCAGAAAGCTAAAATAAGTAATACGAGCTGTTGTCTAGTGACTGGCGACTTTTTTTCGCGTAGATTTCACTTTTTGGAATTTTTTACATTTTCTTTTTCGACTGCCTCGTTGGCCGAATGGTTGCAAGCGCGAATGCCGATCTGGAGGTCCTAGGTTCAAATCCCCAGCCAGGTACTATTGTATTTTCCTAGTACTAAAACGGAGTCTGGCATTGTGCCAGGTGTATGGCAATAGGCTCACCACCTATTCCACATGACGCAAAACGTAAATGGTGAAAAATGGGAGTGTACTACACTCCTCTGCCTACCCTTAAACGGACATTTAAAACCAAGTTCTGGCTAGCAAGTCATATAAGGGCGCACGCTAGAACGTGACATCATAGAATGATTAATTTTGGGTCGCCGTCATCAAAAGCGATGAGGAGGACTATATTATACTATTTGAGTGTGTTTATCGGCTGTCCAGTTACGATAACACAGGCATTAAATTGCCTGATTTGGGATCGGTTGGCCGGGTGTGGAATTGTCCCCAGTTATTATTATTATTATAACAACAACATAGTTCCAGGTAAATACTGTATCATTAGATAGTAAGTTCCATTTAGTTTCATTATTATAATTTAATTGTGTTCGTATGTTTTTGGCAATGTTTAACGGAGAGCTACTTATCCGCCTATAAGCCGTAGTTTGGAGGATTACTATATTGTATGTCTGTATCTGGTTTGTACTGATAAATAAAACATTTAAAAAAAAAAATCTGGTATAAATTCAATTTTTCGTTTATAGTGATTTCCATAGCAGGACATTTATTACACATACATTGTAAATTGTAAAGGCATTCTTTTTCGAAATTCCTATAGATAAACTAAAAGTTGACCATGAGAACTTAAAGCATGAAAAGTCTTAAAATGCTCACCATTGGGCTTTCTGTTTGCACACAAAGCATGACAACATTCTGTCGTACTTCATTATCAGTTGATGTGACAGAACAATGCTTAGGGCTGTCATATACTACACATTTTCATATTAAATGTCTACCAATTAAACGTCATGTAGAAGTTAACGTAGAGGCATTGTAGCACCCCTATTGGGTGCAAATGTTCATACGTGACCACTTATCAATTACGATCTGCTTCTCAATTATCGGATTCATTCATTCGTTCTTTCATTTATCAATTATCAGTATGCCCAAACCAAAACCTAGACTAAACCACTAAGACTAGTTCAATTAGAAATGTTGTTTTTCTGTCCTTTTATCACTATACAAAAGTTATTATAGATCAATTGAGCAAAATACTATCTGGTAGAACGTACTCGAGGATGGAATTAAAAGACGTCCGTAGTGAATTAATGCAACTTTTTCTATCAGGCACAAGAGTGGGTGACCCAGAAGAATTGGTAGCAATAGACGAAATCTTCTGCACTGGTCGCTCGGAGCCTCTTTGGATTGGATCAATCAAATCCAACTTGGGTCATAGCGAACCTGCTTCCGGTCTGTGTTCTATTGCCAAAGTAAGTACACGTATAGATATGTAATCTTTAACGTTTACTATTTTTTCTTTATTTAATTTCTTTTTATTTGTTCCGAGACTTATACCTACTTTCATTTCATCATACAATGATCTCATTTGTCATTGAAATCGTGGATATTATAATAAAAATAAATGTTTACTAAAAATGTTATCTACATTTTCTTCATACCCGAAATATACATGAATTGGTTTAATAATAGAAAACTTTTTATCAGTTGGAAATCTTATTTTAAATAAACTGATTCCAAAGTGAAGACTATGTAAAATACGGAAATTAATCATACAAGCTAACGCAGATAATTAAAATTCTTGATGACTATGAACATGAACGGAAATCTCAAGTCAAAATTAAATAATTATCAAGTTTCAGTCAAATATCATGTTTGATACATCAAACACTAATGAATGCCTAATGTCTGTCAACTTTGAAAATATATTTAGAAAACTTTATATGTAACGACCATAACTTCCATTTATTTGAAATATTTTGAAATTTCTTTTAAAACGAAAAATTACGTCAATTTCCGAGTTATCATTAAAAATATGTATGCACGTGTCATACACGTTTGCAACTAATTATTGACAAAAAGAACATATTTAGCACTGAGTTATCGTTCCTGTTTACAAACAGGCTTGCTCTTATATGCCCGACCTACTCCGTGATCGATCTGACGTGACGTAATCTTTTTACGCAGCTCTGCATAGCCTACACCACTGGATATATCCCCCCGAACCTGAATTACAAGGTGCCAAGAGAAGGCGTCGCCGCTCTGGCTGAAGGTCGTCTCAAGGTCGTAACGGAGAAGCAACCATGGGATAGAGGAATTACTGGAGTAAATAGTTTTGGATTCGGTGGTGCCAATGCTCACGTGCTGTTAAAGAACATTGCCAGAGAAAAGGTAAGAAGAATGATTAACATTAAAATATCAAACATAGTTCGTCGTAGCAATCCAAGAAAGTCAGATTTAATGATGTGTGATGTAACTCAAGCCTGTAATCCCCAAAGGGGCACAGGCAAAAGCAGAGGAGTGTAGTACACTCCCACGTTTACCAATTACGTTTAGGTCCCATGGAATAGGTGGTGAGCCTATTGCCATACACCGGGCATCGATCCAGACTCCGAGTCACTAATAGAAATTCCAAATTAGAAAAATCCAATATATCCGACCCGGGATTTACACCCACGACCTCCCGATCAGCAGTCGCGCTTGTAACCACTCGACCAACGAGGCAGTCATTTGTATGTGCTAACACAATTAACCAATGACAGCTTAGCCACTTGACTTGGCTTGATTAGATTAGATTTAATTGCAGGTAAATATTTACTGTTCTGTGACAGATTTCCTTTTAAAACTAGACAGATTAACTATCCGCTATCAACTACGCTGACAAAATGCGGTTTGGCTGACTTCATACTACTTAAAGAACATTATATAGAATTTTAAGGTGTGCAGGTATTCTTGCGATGTTCACCTACGCTTTTATACGAATAAAATACATCAATGGTTACGTATAAATTTTCTATAGTTCGACACATTAAAACATGACACGATTCGTCATTATTTCTATTGAGATGTTAAGTGAGTCTGTTATCGCTTATTGGTTCTTTAAGCACAAAACTTTATTGAAAATTAAAGTTTCTTGAAGGATTAAAGTTAATGAACAGATTACATTGAAAGATCATCATATCATGTTTGTATTTATCTGAAAGATTGGTAGAAGAAACGTATTTAGTACACTGTTCTGCCTCCCATTTAATTATGAGTATGTACCACCTTTTGTTATATGTTTTACCATACAACATAGTGTGAGCCTATTGCTATACACCAGGCATGGATCCAAGCTCCGTGCTACTATAGCGAATTTCAAGTTAGAAAAGTCCAATTATACTTATCCCGACCCGGAGATCAAACTCAAGACCTCCCGATCAGCAGTCCTTACAACCACTCGACCAACAAGGAAATCAAAGAAATAAGATTGTTTTCAAAAATTTTTGTCATAAATTTAATTTTTCTATGCTCTCTGACTGAGTTTGGCGTTCCGAAATAATTATAACAAAAATGTTTTCCTTGAACAGGTCAATAATGGACTTCCATCGGACGATCTTCCCCGCCTTGTTTGCGTGTCAGGTCGGACTGAATCAGCTGTAGCCAGAATCTTGGACGATTTGGAATCGAGAACCATGGACGTGGAACAAATTAGGCTTTGGCACGCGGTCCATGAGGAAGATATTACTGGACACGTTGTCAGAGGATACTCCTTACTTAGTAAGTCCCAAAGATATCTATGTATCCACAAAACTTAAAAAACTTTATGTAAGCAACTTAATAGTCTTTATAGATATGATTTAAATTTTTCTCTCTTTATTTCTTCGCACATAACTTCTTTTTTTTCATTTATTGCTTTTATAATCTTTTCCTCATTACCTATATTCATTTTTGAAGTTCACAAAATTGAAGTTTCCTGAAATAGTTATACTAATATGTGTATGTCTTTCATAGCTTCAACTCCTACCAAAACCGTGGCATTAGCGCGTGACATCCAGTACTTCTCGGGTGTGCGCCGACCGGTATGGTTCGTGTACTCTGGCATGGGTTCCCAATGGGCCGGTATGGCTACACAGCTAATGAGAATACCTGTATTTGCCGGTGCCATTGAAAAGTGAGTGCCTTTCCTTTTTATTTTAATCGTTGTTTTTTTGTTTATATTCTGAATTATTAGTTGTTTGCCTAATATAAAATTTAATCGTGTAGCCTTTCCTACTTGATACTTGATTTTAATGGGGGATACAGACGTCATGTTACGTAATAAAATTGGTTAGGTATATGTTTTGTTCGTCCTTTGTAATCTAAAATATTTTAAAATCTTTGTTTTTGTAAATTACCAATGTAATTATTTAAAATTTTATTTTACTTTTAGATGCCACAAAGCCTTAGAACCGAAAGGAATCAATCTGACGAAAATAGTCACTGATCCTGACCCAAAAATCTACGACAACATCCTGAACTCCTTCATCGGCATCGCCGCAGTTCAGATCGGTCTGACCGATATCTTGAAAGCAGCTGGCATTGAGCCCGATTACATTATCGGTGAGGATTTTGATTTTAGCTTGTGGTAAAAATCACCAGTCTTGCGATAGATATTATAAGCTAACAACATATATATACCTTGCTATTCTCAAACTAATCATTAATTCTGGAAAAGAGTCGTGTGTTTTTGAAATCAGCGTAGCCTTTAAATTATTACCAAATAATAAGAACAATGAAAATAACTAGCAGAAATAAGTAACATGATAGTATTTTACCAGCATTTTATTTGGTTTGATCAAACTTTAAATATATATAAACATGGGCTTCATCATATTATTACTGTGATAGCTTTGTAATTTAAATCCTTGCACATAATTCAAATCATACAATATTAGGTATGAATATGTATGCCCACCAATGGATTTAGGGGCAAAAACGCCTCGGGGAGGACCTGATCCAGCAGTGAAGTTAGACAAGCTAATGATAATAATGATAATGTATTTATATCTTAAAACATCACTTACCAAAACGGTAAAGGAATACATCTTGGATAATATTTTAATGGGACTTCGAAATCTGCTAACCTAGACTTGGTCAATATGTCAAACTTTCGCTATAACCTTCTACATTCTAAAAAGATAACGGTGACCAACAGTGGAACAATAAACTGGTTGATGGTGCTGATAATGGTGATGTTGATGAAATACAACTTAATGCCACAGGTCACAGTGTCGGTGAGCTGGGCTGTGCCTACGCTGATGGGTGCTTCACAGCGGAACAGATGATCCTGTCTGCCTACAGCCGAGGCCTTGCGTCTATTGAGACTCCGTTCATCAAGGGATCTATGGCTGCTATTGGACTAGGGTACAACCAGGTGAGTTTTAGGGAAATCCGTGCTATGATAAACAATATGAAAGATTTTAATATTACACCAACGCCACACGTAATCCGTCGATATAGTACTGTGAAAGTATGTCTCGCAGGAATCTGGATTTTTCAGTCAGGAAAATATTATGAGGAGTATAATCGATTATATTATGATTGAGATGGTCTGAAGACACGCATTCAAAACTGGAACGATAATAAATTGATCAGAGAAAAAAAAATTTCACTTAACTTCCTCCCATTTATATTTCGGAAATATTCTTACAAGTCTTTCAGTTGCTTAATACAACGTAAAATTTAAATGAGCATAAAATTATCTGGATGTAGCTACATTAGTGTTTTTATAAAACAAGTATAATCCAACCGTTGAAGAACATGAAGCGGCCGCGAGAATTTTTGATTCTGTTTAAATATTAATAAATCAGTGTAACTTTCTAGAGTACGAGTAGTTGCGAACATTTACCAAACTAACATTTTAACTCTGTTATATTTTTAATTAATACCGAATGAAAACTTGAAATTTCACGAAATATGAAGCAAATTTTCGATGTTACAGATCAAAACAATGTGTCCGTCGGAGATCCAGATAGCCTGTCACAATGGATCTGAATCCAGCACGATCTCTGGGCCAGCCGACATTATGAAAACCTTCGTTGCCAAACTGGCCTCTCAAGGCATATTCGCCAAGGAGGTCCAGTGCTCCAACATCGCTTATCATTCGAAATATATTGCGGAAGCCGGTAACTAGTATTGAGTTTTTATTTAATTTTTTTTTACTAATTTTATGCAAATGTACTTTTAAATTCTTGAACGATACACGATAACTTTTTAATATTGTCGATCTTCTTACTCATCATTCTGAGGTAATCATCGGACAGATTCAATTAAAAAGCGATTATACAATAATATAGTCAATTTAATTATAAAAATTCTTTCAGTATTGTTCAATATTGATCTAAATAAAATGAGGGTAACTTATAAGTTAGCCACCATTAATAAATTGCCGATAAAAGTAAAACAGAAATAAGAGAAAATTTATTAATATGGTGGTGGGAATTCCGGAGATCTGAGTCAATCATGCTACAAATGACATGAGAGTGAGCCTCGTAAACGAACAAACAAAATAGAATAAAATATTCGCATAAATACGTTATAAATTTAAAGAACGACAAGAAACCAGCAGTGAAAGATAACACAGCATTAATTTTGATATCTTATAATATTTTCTAAACAGCCATTTGAAAAAATAGTGACTTTAAATGAGAAATAAAACTGAAGCGCTGCGCATTTTACGATACCGTCTTATTTCGGTCTTTATTTTGGTTTCAGGTCCTAAACTGCTTAAGTATTTGAGACAAGTGATTCCTGAACCCAAACCGCGCTCGGAACGCTGGGTATCCACGTCTGTCCCTCAAGTCCAGTGGAAGGATCCGAAAGCCTCCCTATCTTCAGCTGAATACCACACCAATAACCTTTTGGTACGTAGAACTGATGAAGGACAGTCCAATGCCCGTTTGTATGGTCAAGAAAATATGGTGAAGACTATGGTGGCGACGACTGAGCGCCACTCAGTAGAGCCTGTCATAGTTTATAACCCTTACGAGTAACTTTCCATTAACCGCTTCTCTCCCTTGTAGGGCATTTAAAGGTCATATCAAGCTAAGCCACGTTTAAAGATTATGGGAAGTTTTTGTTTTTTTTTTAAGTTATTTAACACATATTTCTTATACAACAGAGTCCAGTACTATTCGAGGAGGCATCTCGTCTTATCCACCCTAACGCTATCACTGTGGAGATAGCTCCTCATGGTCTACTCCAGGCTATTCTAAGAAGATCTCTAAAAAAAGACGTTCTCAATATTCCACTGACCCAGAAGAAACACGAAGACAACGTACAACTCTTGTTGACTTCTTTGGGCAAGTAAGTATTTAAAACGTATAGTATTAAAACTGTTAAAAAAAATAATAATCGAGCCATTAACAATTCCACTGTTGGAATATGAGTCTCCTCTCATATTGAGGGTTAAGACCATAGAAAAACTTTTGAAACTGTTATTGTTGAGTAAATGACCATCATCAACAATTCTTTTATTCTTCTCCATTGGACACGTTCGTACTTTAAGAATGTCAGATGTTGAAGCCAAGACTTGGGTTTTATTTCCTGAGCAATCGACGTACCTGGTTAGTGCAATGCTTCTAAAATGTTTCTTTCTTGAATTTCCTTATCTTCCGATACAATTATATTACGTAACATCGCACCAGTAATCCCCGATGGGGTAGACAGAGGAGTATAGTACTCTCCCACGTTTCACCAGTTGCGTTTACATCCCATGGAATGGTCCATATTATATATATTTAGATATTTTCCATATCTGTGCCCGGTGTATGACAATATGCACATCACCTAATCCATAGCTGATGAGGCTGAATCCATAACTAGGAGTACCTATACTACACTCTTCTGCCTACCCTCTCGAGTATAAGGTGCGTGATGTCACGTTACGTTTATTTTACTTTCCATTACTAATATACACCATAGCAACTAATGCAATATATTGGAACTTTCTGTATAATACCTTTATGAGCGTAGAAGAAGCAAGTCACGTCTGTGAGAGTAACGATATTAACCACTCGGTGCTCTCTGTACACCTCCTATCATACCTGGCGTAATAACAGAATTTAATAAAAACACTAATGAGTATCAAAAATAAGACTGCCTCGTTGATTGAATGGTTGCAAGCGCGACTGCCAATCGCGAGGTCCTGGTTTCAAATCCCGGCTCGGATGCTATTGGATATTTCTAATTTAGAATTTCTAGTAGCGACTCGGAGTATGGATCTGTGCCCGGTATATAGCAATAGGCTCACTAACAACTCCATGGGAATTAAACGTAATTGTTGAAATGTGGGAGTGTACTACACTCCTCTGCCTACCCCTTTTAGGGATTACAGGCGTGATCATGCGTTTTCTTACGTATCAAAAATAACAGTGTAACATCGGCTAACTGTAATAATGCTGAACTCCATTATTATCCATATACATATTATCCAACCTGAACTCAATTATCCATTAAATGCTGTAATCAAAATTCTCTTTTCAGATTGTATGAAGCTGGTTTGAACCCGCGCTTGGCCAACATCTACCCTCACGTACCATTCCCCGTGTCCCAAGGCACACCCATGTTGGCCCATTTGGTCGAATGGGAGCACAGTGAAGATTGGTATGTATTTTTTTTTAATAGTTAACCGAAGTAATAAATAAAAACAAAATTGTCGTGGATTTGATGCTCGGGTCGAGTAAAATATTATTGGTTTATTCCTCATGTTCTATGATCGGACGTATAATAATATACGTAGATGGTGAAGCGTGTAAATGAATTTCACTTCTATAATTACTCCCTCCGGGGAAATACAGGCATGATGTTATCTTATACACATAATAGACAGATACATGAGACCTGACTAATCAATCCTTAAGTTTAAAAAACTATCTGCAACCGATTCTCCGAAGGTCGTAAATTGTATCTTTCATGAAACAAAATAAAATATAAATACAAAACATTGATAAGGGTGAGCAATAAATTAAATTCACCCTTAACGGCCCCTCGGGACAGCGGTCAGCATAACCGCTCTCCCTTCTTGAAATACCGGGTTCGTTAACAGAGTAGGCAGATATGTGAATTATGAAATTAGAAAATTAGAATTAGAGTTTAGAAATTAGTGTTTATCTGCAACAATTATATATACGACACAGGTTGTGCTATGGCAAACAGATGGCTAACGGGCTACATAACATACATATAAATATATACCTGGAAATTTACATATGAATTACCAAATATAATAAATACTAGTGTTCGTTACACAAATATTTGTCCTAGGTGGAAATCGAAGTCACGATCATCAACTCAGTAATCAAGAACACTGACCACTGAACTGGCCAGCCGAATAATTATTCTAGATTTTCAAAATAATTCTGACTGAGCTAATAACTGAGCCAAAAAGCAATAGCTGATATATTGTGTCAGTTTTCTCTTAATTTATACTAGTTCTTGCAAAGGACTATATGGCAGAAAAAATCAATAGTTCCCACAGGAATATGATCTTTCAATGTTTGTCTCAGTCTTTACGAATTGATTACATAAGTACTCTAAGATTCCTGTCATTTATTCAGCTATCTCCGTAACAAATTACGACAAAAACAGTTCAGCCGTTACATTAGTTAAACGTAACAGACAGACAGACTGACCTACCGAATTACATTGTCATATACGAGTATATAATTATGCAATATATATATTAATCGATTGCCAGATTTATTTACATCAGAAAGATTCCATCCGCAACTCTTCAAACAGACTTCTTGAAGAAACTCTTCTCTTATTCATATAAGTTTTTTCTGGGCATTGTAATCCATCTTAGGACGCGTCTGCGCTGTCCATCATGCGGGACCGAGACCAAATGCAAGTCTATCATATAATGAATTTGTTGCAATTGTCGGTTTATATGTAACCTATGATGTAATTAAAAAAACCACTTTTCATTTCCTATCTATAATAAGACAGTTCCAGACATACCACTCCTTCTGGAACCTTCTGAAACGCAATAAAGACCAACATTAATTTTAATCGCCAGTTTCCCAACTCCGTGAAATACACGGCTGCGTATTGCGACCGCAACCGTTACGGTCACTGATTTACGCGAACATAAAATTTTAATCCAGATGCACGAATTGTTCGAGCAGTCATGTGTTTGAACTATGATTTGACATTTAGTCTTTCAGCCATGTTCCTAATAATGCTGTTTACTCAACGACCATAAAATATTTATATGATCACCATAATTTTAAGATCATTGCGTAAATAAAATAGACTATGTACGACCAATAAGATAAAATCTATCTTAGTTGATATTTAGTAAGAGAAAAAAATCTTAGCTAACATTAACGCCCTGTAACAAACACGACATATTATCACAGGTGTGACAAGCTATATGTCAAATGTTCATTGTGTACAACTGCATTCCTCATTTGATCTCTTTCGGGAATAATTTGCGTAAAATAAAGATGTTCATCAAATTTTACTTCATATCTCGAATTTATACGAAAACTATCCGACAGATAAAAAATAGACTATTATCAATGTAATATAGTCCCGTACATCCCAGTGAAGTTAGCCACAAACAAATCGCCCGCGGCTGATCTATCGCAGCCACTTTGTTCGTTGACTCCAATATAGTGAACGGCTGACAACAACATTTCTCAACACGCCATTACATGCTCAATAAGAAAATTATAAAAGAAATACACATGCAATGTTACAGTAAAATAAACGCAGCTTCTATTTTTAATACTATGTTTACCGTGTGAACAGGCCTTAAGTATATAACGCGCGTGCATGTGACATACTCATATTGATATGTAGTTAGATATGTCAAAATCAATTTAAAATGTCAGGGTTTAGCAATTCTGTCTGAGGTCCATCACATCATCATCACATCAGCCTTTACCGTTCCACTGCTGGACACAGGCCTTTCCCAAGGTGTGCCAC
>DWME01008806.1:0-11407 GCA_018244795.1 Parelbella ahira ahira
ATAGTTAATTCGATATCTAATTTAGTGCGTACTTAGAAAGAAAAAATAAATAAATAATAAAACAAGAAACAAAAACATGGATATACATACAAATACATACATACCTACACACCTACAAATATTACAATAATTCTATATACGAGTTATGTTTATTAACATATTTATGCGGATTCTATCTATATTAAACGATCAAATCATTATTCATGACAGGGAAAGGTAGTGCTCTTTAACTCTCTTTTTAAAGATCGGAAGGGAGTCTGATTGGCGAACGTTAGGCGGCAGCGAGTTCCATAGCTTAACCGCGTGCACAGCGAAAGAACGGGAATACAGGGATGTTTTGTGGAAAGGGATATCAAGGAGGGATTTGAGATGCGACCTGCACGGCGCATTCGTTGCACGAGCATAACAAAAACGATCGCGTAAATACGAAGGAGAGCACGGGTTATTAAGAATATTAAAAAGAAGACAGAGGATATGAGTATTCCTGCGTAAGCGGATTGGAAGCCACTTGAGGTCTTTGCGAAGATGGGAAATATGATCATACTTTCGCAAACCATAGATGAAGCGAATACATGCATTCTGCAGGCGCTCAAGTTTGTCGAGAAGCTCCTCTGTGGCATCCAGATAGCATGCGTCAGCGTAATCTAAAATAGGGTGAATAAGTGTTAGACAAAGTGTGATTTTAGTTTTAAAAGGCAAGAAGGCTTGGAGACATTTGAGCGAGTGCAAGGTAAAATGAACTTTACGACTCACATTCCCTACATGAGGACTCCACGACAAATTTGATTCTAGCGTAACTCCGAGATTTTTCGCTGTGTCTGTATATTGAATAGGAGTATTATTAAGACAGACTTGTGGCATAGATGCAAAATCTAATGCGTTACGGCGATGTTTAGTACCGATTATAATAGCTTGTGACTTTCTGGGATTGATCATCAAACCAAATGACCTCGCCCAGTCGCTAATACGGATTAGATCACGATTCATAGCAGCGATAGCGCTATGCGCAGCAGCCTCAGGAAAGTGGCAATATAACTGCAAGTCGTCTGCGTAGAGATGGTAGTTGGATGAAATTACATTGGTAACGGAATTAATAAAAACTGAAAATAGCAAGGGAGAGAGAACGCCACCCTGCGGCACACCTGTAGCTAGATCACACCACTCAGAGACTAGCTCATTGTAATGGATACGCTGAAGGCGGTCGCGAAGATAAGAATCAAACCACAGAAGGGTAGAAGATCAGACGTTAATGGAACTGAGAATGCCAAGGAGGATATCGAAGTCTACTGAATTAAAGGCACTGCTGAAGTCCAGCAAAACCAACAATGTGAGAGATTTATTTTCACATGCCAGACGAATGTCATCCGTAACCTTCAGCAGTGCAGTTACAGTGCTATGACCGGGTCGGAAGCCCGATTGAAAAGAGCTAAGAAGAGAGTTTTTGTGTAAAAAGGATGAAAATTGTCTATGTACAATGTGCTCGAAGACTTTGGAAAGGTAGGGCAAGATAGAAATGGGCCGAAACTCACTTGCGGAGACTGGAGTTGCCACCTTAGGCAAAGGAATAATATGCGCCAGCTTCCAGGATGATGGAAAGATGCAAGTAGATATGGAAGAATTAAAAAGATGTGTAAGGATAGAAAGAATATCTGGAAGAATTAGAGAAATCATAGTTGAGCATAGCTTATCGCCTCCAACCGCAGTCGAAGTAATGGATTTAATGGATTTTTGAACGTCCACTTCTGTAACAACCGCAAGGCTGAATTGAGAGCAGGAAGGTTTAGGTGAACCAGACAGAGCGCGTAAGGTGTTGCTTTTGGTGTGGGCATCCAGACAAACAGGAGAATTCGAAAAATGTTTGTTTAGACTATCTAAATCAACGTTGCCGTCAATGGATGTCTGAGACTTACCTATCCCTACAGACTTCAAAAATTTCCAAACCTCTGCAGTGCTACGGTTGATAAGGGAATCATGGAAGTAGCGTCTCTTCGCATCTCTACACTGACGGTTGCAGCGATTACGTAACATTTTAAAGTATGCCAAATTCTCTTCCGAAGGACGTCGCTTATACTTTCGTTTGGCTTTATCTCTCTGGGCCATGTACTCTTTGGTTTTCGGTGTTAGCCAAGGAGCTGGAGGGTGCCTCACTTTATTTCGCCTAAGTGGAGCATGCTTGTCGTACAATTTTAGGATTATGTCATTAAACATATTTACCTTGTCATCAATATTAGTGCTATTGACTAGTGGGGACCAGTCAATAACACTAGCATCGCGCCTCAGTGCCTCCAAGTCGATATTTTTAAAACCACGGCGTAAGAGATAAGGTGACCTTCGCTTAGGTGTGCGAATATGGTAAGAAAGATAAACAAGGTCATGGTAGGAAAAAGAAGATGTAAGCTGCCCATGAGTATCGACATTACCAAGAAACGAAACGATCATGAGATCTAATAAAGATGGAGAACAGTTGGGGAAATGATGAGTTGGCGAGAGTGGTAAAATATGAAGGTTGAATGAACTTACAATATTATGAAGTTTTTGTGATCGTAAATCATGTATGTAGATATGTATGTATAAATAGTAAAATTATGCATCAAATACATAAATCATAGAATAGAACTGTTCCATCCTTCTATAGTTACGGGAAAGTATTCGGCAGTGGAAGAGTAACAGCTCAACCAAAAATCTTAGACAAGTTACTAAAATGCTATTAATATATACTACATTCGACAGAATATGACTGCCTTGTTGGTCGTGTGGTTGCCTCTAAGTCTGGATCTGTGCCCGGTGTATGGCAATCGGCTCACCACCTATTCTATGGGACATAAAAGTAACTAGTGAAACGTGGAAATGTAATACACTCCTCTGCCTACTCCTTCGGGAATTACAGGCGTGATGTTACGTTACATTTTGTTACATTCGACACAAACGCTACAAACCTGGACAGAATTTCTTACGCCTATCATAATGCGATATTCCACCATAATCTGGTCAATAAAATGATATCGTTTTTATACTAATCCTACCAAAAATACATATCTAATTGACGTATGCAGATACCACCATATTCATTTCCAATTTTTCCTTTATATAATAAAATAAATACATCGAGGTACTTACTTCATTTGGTCCTAAGCTCTTGATATTTTCGTTTACAATTCTCAGTTCTACATTTGGAATGGCGAATCCAACTGACATATAATTTTTGTAACCCTTAATAGTCATGATCGCTAAGGGCCCAGACTCAGTTAAGCCGTAACCTTGACCGATGTGGGCGTCACGCTGAAAGAGGAAAATATATAATTGAAGACTAATATTATCAGCTCATCGCATTCAAGAGATAGATAAGAGAAGAGTGTAATAACCGTTTAGACCAGTGTTTCCCAACGTGGGGCCCACGCCCCACTTGGGGGCAATTTGATAGTTAAGGGGGGCTGTTCGAAAATAGACTCGATACCACTTTAACCCTTTCGCTCCGGGCCATTTAAATGCTATGCTAGATATTGTTGGCGTCGTCGATATAATTGGCCCATTGCAACATCTGTACCTAGTGTTTGACATCATTCAGTCGGTATTAATTTGAAATTGATTTGAAGTGTCCGTCAAAACCGCTATAAAAGCTTTTACTTATTATGTTTTGTTAACAATTTAATAGAAAAACTAAAATTTATGTTTCTGAAGTGAAGAAATAAATTTTAATGTAAAAAATTTTGTATGTTACATAGGGGGGGGGGGCATAAAAATTTTAGAAAGTTTAAGGTAGGGCATGGCACAAAAAAGGTTGGGAAACACTGCTCTAGAGACTAGACATATTTGAGGAAAACCTTGTTAAAATTTTGGTGTGAAAATGTTTCATAAATCCTTTGCTTCTAATCAGATCATAATTGTTGATACCTTAAATGAAAGAGAAGCTCAGCACCTATCTATTTCTTGTTTGAAATCAATACAGAGTAGTTGGAAGACAAAATAAATTCATTATCTTAGTGATATTAAGTACTTCCTTGAGGCTCTCTGATCGGGAACACTGAGGATAAACACAGGAAGTGTGTTTTTTACTGTATCTGTGGTAAATAACCATATAAATTTGATAAAATTCATATTGTTTTTAAGACTAGATCACTCATTTAGTAAATATTAGGAAACTATTTTGATCAAAACAGTGTATCTCAGTGTCCATTTGTTAGGCTTATATCAAATTTTTATACAGTTAATGATTTAACATATTAGTAGAGCTGTACACATCATACTGTCCTTAGACCGTGGGACTCTGAATAAGAATTTCTGCAATAAGTGTCCCCATTGTAGCTATGCTTTGTGATGTAAAAAAATGCTTGACTTACTGCAGATTTTTAATTGATAAATGTGAAATAATGATTCAATGAATGGGTAAGATGAAAATGTAGGTCTTGTTATCGTGAATACAGCTGTATGTCTAACTCCTTTTTAACAATAATCTGTCTTCCTGTTATTATGCTATTGAAGGCAGTGTTAGTGTTGGGTACATCTACAAAATGTTCCTTAAAGATATTTGTCAATTTTTTTAGAGAGTTTGTTGACAGTTTATGCTGTTTTTCAGCTTGTTGATTATCTATCAAATATTAGGTGACAAAACTTGTAAAATTTTGGATTAAGTTTTGTCTTATATACCTACAATAAATTATTGTCTCTGTGCTTGAATAACAAAATTATTCTTGGGCTTGTTTTAAATGTTTTTGTCTGTGTGTTCAGATTAATGTCTACAAGGGTTGTACCAAGGCCTATGAATATATAGGCCTTTTATAGGCAAGTACTGGATCTTTTTCCATAGGTCGCTCAGTGAGCTATGGAAAGGGATATGCTCGGTGTTTCGCTGAAGGGTCGCATCAAAAATGAGGCAATCCGACAGAGAACCCAAGTTATTGACATAGCCCAAAGGATTAGTAAGCTGAAGTGGCAGTGGGCTGATCACATCTATCGAAGAACCGATAGCCGCTAGAGCATACATGTTCTGGAGTGGAGACCGCAACTTGGCCAACTTAGCATAGGACACCCTCCAGCTAGGTGGAGTGACGATATACGCAAAGTGGCTGGCAGTGGTCGGATGCGGAGAGCTGAAGATCGAGCTCAGTGGTGTGCCATTAGTGAGGCCTTTGTCCAGCAGTGGACGGGAGTAAGCTGATAATGATAATGAACTGGACCTTTTAGAGACTTAATATGTCCAGTACTTGAAAGGTGCACACTTATATACTTGATGAAGTTTACATTTATTTACAGATATAATGACATAAAATAAACAAAAAGTAGTGCCTTGGGAGACATTTATTTAAACTGCAGAATGTAACAAACTAGGTATATTTTTAAATGTTAGTAGTATGAAATGTAATGGGAGAATATTGACAGACAATGCACAGCAAGCGGAGAGTGAGAGAGCTATGCAGCAATGCTACTTCTTGATGCAGCAGGCTCTAGATGCTGACGAAGCAGACCTGAAAGACTTGGCACTGCAGCTATACACACAGGCTGTGGAGTTGGCTGTCAGTGTTGTAAGTGGTGATACCTATCTTGATTATGTTGTTACACATATTTCTGTATCAAGCTAAAATTTAATTTGAAACTTTTGTTCTTTAAAGTCCTATATATATATATATGTATATACACACGCTCTAAGAAGTAAACATACCTGTAGACAAAACTATAATGCTCAACAGCTATTTGCATCTGGATGTTAAATTGATTTTTTGTATAACATTTTGTTATATGCCTTAAATAAATAATTGTTATATCACAACTGTTTTTTCAGAAAGAAACTGATGCAGATGTTAGAACAAGGATAAAAAGCCTTGCAGCTCAAGCTCTTGATAGAGCAGAGCGTATTAAAGGCATAGATAAAATGGGTGCCTTGTCTATAAATGAATCAAATAGACCAGGTATGGTTCTGATTTCTATGTCTACAACAGTTTTATGATAGTAAAAATATTAACATTACGCCTGTAGTCGCTGAAGAGGTGGGCAGAGATTGGTAGTACACTCCCATATTTCATAACTTACGAGTATGTTTACTTACCACCGTGAAATCGGCGGCGAGCTTATTGCCATACGCCGGGAACAGATCCAGACTCCAAGCTACTACTATAAATTTCAAGTTCCAAGAACTTCTCACTATAAAAATAATTGTAAATAGTACCGACAACTCTTCTGCACATGCTTGAGTCTTAATATACATTTATTTAACACTTGTTGTATGTCTGCTTTTATGTTTATGGAACACCCTGCCACATGCTGAATTGTCATATTAAAATCTTACATCGTAATATATTCACAGCTATTTCACCCAACAAGGCCCAACTGCAAAGAGAACAGAGTGTCCATTTAAAAGTAGTGAGTGGGAAGCAAGTGTACACAGAAGAGGAGAAAGCAGTACTGCGTCAGACATCCAATATAAACAACAATTGTTTTCTACCATTCATGGATGTGGACCTGTCAGAGAAGTTCCAGTATGCTATACCGTTTGAGGATAGAGCTAGTGAGTTGAAGTTGTCGTCAAAGCAAGAGAGAGAGTTCGATAGATGGGTTCGTCCACATGAAGTGTCAAGTGATCCGAAAATGATTGTTGGTGATCATGTGGACTGCTATAGTATTAAACAAACGGTAAGTTATTGAATTTTATAAAGTCATTATGCAGTGATTACTTAGTAGTATTAAAAATATGTATATTCACATCTGTAATCTGGGAAGGGGTAGACAGACAGGGGTAGAACCTTTCTAACTAGTTCTATCTAACACAGACCATTTATAAAATACTGTGATAAAAAGGTAACATCACGCTTGTAATCTCCGAAGGGCTAGGCGGAGGAGTGTAGTACACTCCCGCGTTTCACTAGTTACGTTTAGGTCATAAGGAATAGGTGGTGAGTCTATTGTTATATACCGGGCAAAATTCCAGACTCCGAGTCACTATTAGAAATTCTAAATTAGAAAAATCTACTAGCACTCGACCCGAGATTTGAATCCTGGACCTCCCGATCGGTAGTCGCGCTTGCAACCACTCGACCAATGAGGCAATGAAATACTGAGATAAATACGAAAAATTTCCTCCTAACCTGAACATTTGCTGGGATTAAACCAAAAACTTGTTTCTCTCTTCTAGATAGTCTCAGATTGCTCTTTCGTCGCATCGCTAGCGGTCAGCGCGTTGTACGAGAAACGTTTCAATAAAAAGATTATCACGTCGATAATATATCCGAAAAATAAGAACAAGGATCCAGTGTATAATCCGTTTGGGAAGTACATGGTCAAATTGCACCTCAATGGCGTTAGACGAAAGGTAATTGATGAATGCGATTTACTTTTTACAGCTTTATTGCGTCTGTTTAAAAAGTTGCAAATTAATAAACTGGCAACTTTTGACAGGTGACACCGAAACAGTAAGCACTGTGCGTCGTAGTGTTAAAGGTTTTTCCTTTTTAATGAGGAATTACAAATGAATTGGTAAGCCGTATTAGTATGTCGTTGTTTATGTAAAAACATGCAGCTTTTGTGTCCTATACGTATACGTCGACTTGTAAAAAAGTTGTCTGATTATTATTATTAACTCAAATAGTTTAATAGTCGGCTGTTCTATAGTTATATGTGATTTCTAGATTCCTAACTTTAGTTCAAACTTCGTAAGTTTCCTTTAAAACATAAATAAAATTAAAAGATAAATTATAAAACTGTAACATAAATGAAATATGATTGTATACCTAAAAGTTCAGTAAAATTGCTGTCACATACCACTATTAAACGTGTAATTATTAAAATCAGGCTTATAACATATATAATGGAGTGTCTATTTTAAATTTCCAGGTGATCATAGATGACAGGCTGCCCTACAGCAAGTATGGACGGCTGTTGTGCTCGTATTCGAGCAATAAGAATGAGTTCTGGGTATCAATGCTCGAAAAGGCCTATATGAAGGTCATGGGAGGTTATGACTTTCCTGGTTCGAATAGTGTGAGTTATATTTCAACGTTTCTTAATGAAATTATAAACGAATTATTTTGTACTTTAAAATCAAATTTTTTCTTTGACAAATGTTGAAATAGATTTCCTAAGTCAATAGGGTATGAAACCTCTCTTATAGTAAATTGACACTGAAACAGGTAACCATACAACAAATAGCACTGGAGCTCTGAGATTTGTCGGTTACATACATGCTGTCATTTCAACCCGTTTACTATTTCATTGTTTGACTGGTCTCATGTCGTAAAGAAAGGATTAAACCCTTGTTTGTGCATGTATTGTTGTTATGATTATGGTAATATTTGTCAGAACATAGACCTGCACGCGCTGACCGGCTGGATACCGGAGCGGTGCGCGATCCGTTCGGGCGAGGCGGACTTCAATGCGGACGCGCTGTACGACACGATCCGCGCGCGACTCGAGCGCGGCGACGTGCTCGCCACCGTGGCCACGGGCCCGCTGCCCGACGACGAGGCGGAGCGCACCGGCCTCGTCGCCACCCACGCGTACGCCGTGCTGGACGTACGGTTCATTAACGTTAGTATTGTTTGCTTTTAGACTGTTTTCATATTGTATTCCTCTATCAAATATTTTATTTGATAAACATTGGTATATATTTCCTTTGTCTTCTTTTATTGTCAAATGTCTCGTGAGTTTTTATTATACAAGATTATATATGTACCGGTCGAACCGATGTAGGCTTTTCGAGATGGTCCAACTAGTTTCGGACCCATTCGAGGTCCTTCACCATAAGCTTCCGCCGATTGCAGCGAATCTGCCGAAGCTGAAGAACCCGTAGGAGGTTTTATACGTACATATATGTAAAGGTTGAGGTGTGTTGACTTCAGGGGGTGAAGCTGCTGAAGCTGAAGAACCCGTGGTCGCACCTGCGCTGGCGCGGCAACTACAGCGAGCTGGACGTGGCGCAGTGGACGCGCGAGCTGCGCGCGGCGCTGCGCTACGACCCCGACAGCGCCGCGCAGTACGACAACGGCGTCTTCTGGATCGACTACGCCAGCATCCTGCACTTCTTCGACGTCTTCTACCTCAACTGGAACCCCGCGCTCTTCCACTACACCTATTGCATCCACCAGTCAGTCTTGCACTTTTGTTTGTGCCACTCATTCATGTGTTTGGTCTTCCTAGTTGATAGTTGTTTGACACCTTTTGTATCTGGATTTTCCAATATATCTAGTGTTCTCAATGCAATACAGTTTTAAACGCATTATTATATAGTATTTAAACTTCGGTATATCATGTGTTATAATTCTAAATAGAAACAATTTTTTTTTGTAATTAGGATGATAAATTACTCTATAAATATGTTGCTATCTTCCAGAAAATGGGACGCAGGCAACGGTCCAGTGAAAGACGCTTACAACATAGGCGAAAACCCCCAATTCACTCTCCACGTACAGGGCAAGGGAGCAGTGTGGTTGTTGCTCACGAGACACATCACCCAGATAGACGACTTCAGGGACAACAAGGAATACATCACGTTGCTGGTGTACAAGAACCAGGGGAAACGTGTTTATTATCCTTGTAAGTATTTACTCTCTACCTCTCAGTGCTTGATTACGTAAATGTTTGGAATAGTTATATTGTTTATAAAATAAACAAGCCCACTAAAGCATGTTGCATAAAGATTTAATCCTCTTGGTCTACAAGCTTTTAACGTATTTACGATTGTAACTGTCACTGTTATTGTCACTGTCATCAGCCTATCTCAGTCCACTGTTGGATATAGGTCTCCCTTAGTGAGCGCCATCGCGCCCTGCCCTTGGCTTGTCGCATACAGTTTCTGCCTACAGCATTTTGCAGATAAGTCTTATTTAAAATATATTTTATTACTGAGATGACATGACTTGAATTGGAAACTGACGGTTTATATACTGAAGTCCAATTGGGGGGCAAGAACGTATGCTAAAACTGTGAAAGATTCTTTACTCTTTTTATTCAAAATATTCGCAATTTCTTACCCAAGGGTTATTCTCGCTTGTTGTTGTCTAAACCAGCAACTTGCTATGAATTGGCTCTTATTCTCCTACCTTCACGTTTCCAGACGATCCCCCTCCTTACATAGACGGCATCAGGATCAACAGCCCGCACTACCTGTGCAAGATCATCATAGGCGAGGGCAGCTGCGACCGGTACACGCTGGTGGTGTCGCAGTATGAGAAGACCAGGACTATCTGGTACACGCTGCGCGCCTACGCCACCTGCCCCTTCGCCCTCGACAAGCTGGAGCCTTACCCCAATGTCAAGTCTGTAAGTTGATCCTTTTTTGGTACATAGGAATATGGATTTTTAGTATATTATAGGTTTATGAGGAGAATGACGACCTAGTATGTCAGGTCTGTAAGACATTTGGCACAATTCACCTTCTTTTTTTAATCTTTATAATTTTATTTTGTTCTTTTTATGAGCAATAAAGATTGCTTTATTATTATTATTATCGTTTTATCTTATTGAATAATTTTATAATTTGACATTAAATGTGATATCGCATTGGGTTTCTGAAATGATAGATATGGTTTAAATTATAATAATAATTAAATAAATAAAATGTGTATGGTTAACTTTGTGTTATACTTATTATCATTTTATTGGTAAACAAAATCCTCTTAAATAATGCGACATTATTTACATTTCAGATTAAAGGCGAATGGTTAGGTCGGACCGCGGGCGGGTGCGAGAACCACCGCCAGACCTACCCCAACAACCCCAAGTTCGTGCTCACCGTTCCGGACTCGAGGACCCCGTGCAACTTGGTGGCCGAGTTGAAAGGCCCCAAGCAGTACCAGATAGGAGTGGACGCCAGGGTAGAGGCCTTGGACGACCCTAATATCACTGCGCCGTTTTTGAGGGAGTCTTCCGGGGCCTATAGGTAAGAGTATAGTCTTTAATCTATGGGCATATGTTGGTAATAAGAAATGCTATGATATATCATTAGTTACATTTGCATGTGACAAACTAGCTACAGTCTAGTAGTGTAGAATTCTGCTTTCTACTTCGTAGATCCGGCGTTCGAATCCCTGGCATACCGACACGCACGCGTTCATGCAAACAAGCATACACGTGCACACAAAATATAAATTATTATAATGGTATTATTATATGTATGTTTTGGACCAACATAACCAATAGTGATTGTCTCGGTGGGCGAGCAGGTCACACAATAACTAAGGTCTCCAACTTAGTATATGTATATGACCTAACGGCTCATATTTGCACTCGTTTTGAGTAATTGAATCAAGCAATTTTCTATATGTACTTTCAAGTAACTGGTATACATTGTAAAGTTATGTGTTTTGATATTAGATTGTAAATAACGGTTTTGTTTGTTATTATCCTTATAATAATAATAATCGACCCATTTGTCATTCCACTGTTGGAATATGGGTCTCCTCTCATATTGAGAGGGTTAAGG
>DWME01008807.1:0-11404 GCA_018244795.1 Parelbella ahira ahira
CGCTATTCTTTGTCATTCCATTCTTAATTGGTCAGTCAATCAATATAGACAGTGTTTATTTTTGTTTTTTCGTGATTGTGGTATACTCAAATGTTACCAAATCCTATAAAGGAGGAAAAGAAGTCAAGAAGATTTATTCGTCGTCTCAACAAAACCTGTTCCGCGAAATCGAGTTACTCCAGCCTTGATTGTTTTACAAATGGTAGCGGATAAGCTGATAAAGGAATTTAATGAGGATTATGTACAAAATACCAGTTAAATCCGGATTTAATAAAAACATCGCATTAAATATAATCGTAGCCGTCTTCAAGATCATAGGATTATAAGAAAAATTGGTTATAATGGATCTGAACATAAATACTTTACGCCACGAGCCCTGCTTATTTTTTTAATTCCAACAATAAGGTCTCTAATTTTATGTGCACATTAGGGATAGGCCTGCCGTACCTGTCGTACTTTATCTATTTTGGAGGCTGGATAACCGAAGGCTTTTTTTTCCCGACTCTTTTGTCATTCCACTGTTGGAACACGCTCTTCTCTCAGAAAGTTAATTGCAAATACTACTTTTTACCGCGTGCGATCGATTAATAATTATAATAATATGTGGGATTTCACAGTTGCACCAAATGTTATGATACCAATTATATTTCTGAGATTACTTGTGACAAAGGCAACTGATCCCAAATAATTGAGACGATAGTTGTCTTTTTGTTCTGAATTATAACTTGACTAACCTGTTGTTCAGGTAGTGCATGTGGTAAAGGCATTGGTTCGATTCCCACTCGGGACAAACATTGTATGTTACAAAAGATCGTTGGTCTTTGTGTCAAAGTGAACAATAATTTATATAAGTGCGCATTTATATGTAAATTGGCATGTTTATCAGCAGTCTGGATACCATAATGCAGACTCTGACTAGTCTGAAAATAGAACGCCTAAGATAAGAATTGATTAAAATATCAGAAAGTAAACAAAGCAGGTTTTAACACAACGTGTTAATGAGCCCAACATGTATAACAAAAAGAAATCCATTTTTTCTTTGATCCAAAAATTACCAGATATTAATATGAAAAATCAATAAAATATTATCTCAAAATAATGCTTTACTTAATCTTCTTGTGGGTGTAGAAAAGTATTACAAATAGTTAATACCTTTTCCCAGAATTCAAGCTATCTTCGCGCAGAGATTCGTTCCAGCTGTTTAGTCACAACCACAGCGGACAGACCGACGGAGCCACATTTGCATTTATAATGGCACGGATTAGAAACTTAGCTATCGAAAGGTCAGCTATAGCTCAAGATGCAGGCGTGATCAATTTCGCTACCCGCTTGAATAACTCTGTGACGTCACTGCTCGAGTGGTATTCGAATGGAGAGGCTTTTGCGTCAGACTGTGTCGCCAGAGAAACTTGTAGGTCATTGTCATAACTAATGCTTAAAATTAAAGTGGTTTACTTCCTTTTATTACCTGAGAGGTTCTTTTGTAAAACAGCGATCCGGAACATCTTAGACAAAGTGCAAGGCAAGAGAGTTTTGAGTCGTTACTTGATATTATTTTAGAAAGATTTCTTGCTCGCTTGTTCGTTAAAATTTTCTTTACACCTACTTTCACATAGGTATCTATATACCTAAACTAAATTGAATGCTTATATGGATAAGCCAACGGCTATAACGTGACGGGATTGACAAAAAACAAAGCAGAACGTATCACATAGAGCAAGTAATTTACCAGGCAAATTGGAATATTGATATCATACTTACAGTCTTTAGTAAGTTCTCTCTTGCTGTTTAATAGTATCAGTTTCGTAATAAATCACAATTGGAAAAGTTTGTAAGTATTTGAACTTCTTAAGTAGAAGGTGGTTGCGATGCAACACCGATATAACTTCTGAAACGGGAATGCATTTATTAAAACGGAATTACATTTGGTATAGAATGGTTGGGACAGACTCGACTTTGTATTAACTGAGCAGATTTGTATTAAGACTGGTTTACGAAAACGTTAAAACGAAACAATATATCCCTTTAAGGCCCATAGAGGTACATAATACCACATGCTTCGTATCACCTGCAGTAGAATAAATACAAAAACTCCAATTAAAAAACAAATAACCCCAACGCGCCCGCGGGTGAATTACGTGAGGCCCCGAGGGGGTTAATAAAGTACCCGCAGTTAATAACATGTCGCTTAGAACACATGCCGGCGTGGGGGGGTTAAATTACTATAACCCTATTTGAAAGTACCTTATTGTTCCGATGGACAAAAATGACTTCTTATCGTTATTATTCGACGTTTCTTTCGTATTATAAAGAAAGAAACAAACAAATAGGCAATAGTGACTACTACTATATGTTTTATTAATTTTTTTACTTGTTACACAGCTGACATAAAAAAAATTAGTTTTCCGCACACCTCTGTATAAAATTTAAGTTTACCAAATCTCACACTCCTCAAATTGTGAACAACGACAAAAAAAAAACATTGATTATCACGCAACAAGGAAAATGCAAAAATATTTATTCCGTAATATTATTATCATTCTTCGAAAAACGAAAGACTAATACAGATAAGACATTTTATAATCGAACTAATGTTACTTACAATCATTTTCCAGTAATCCTACTACCAGTTAATACGACTAACTAAATCTTATAAGAGTCCTATTACCTTACTACCAATAGTCTTCTAAAATGTATAAAGCGACGTAAAGTGTAGCAGTTCTTTCATCTTCGCAATATGTCGCCGTTACAAAAGCCAGTTGGTACAGTAGCGCGGGGCACCTTCTCGGCGACAATAGAAATGTTTCACCTACTGACCTTTCACACTCGGAGAAGCATGATGGAGTAATTCGCCCTGAATTACGGCTTTTAGTTCACAGTGTTACACATATAACGGTGTACATACATATATACTCATATGGAAAGTACACAAGTATGTAATTAGTTGTGAATAGAAAGCTCTTAGTTATCAAGAAGACGCTACGTAACAAAAGCATTATTTTTTTATGTGTGGGTTGAATTTATATGTGCACAGTGCAATCCAAAAGGCCCACTATATTTCATAATGGGAAGTGAACGTAACTAATGAAATCTGCGAATGAAACACTCCTCTACTTGCCTCTTCGGGGACTATTAGCATGATATTACGTAGGTTGAATTTAATTGTGTTTAGATAAATAAAATAATGCATGATAATATGACAATTTCAACAATTTCCTCGTGTTTATTACAAAATATATTTTCGTTTTTAATTTTTGTTTAGCGCGTTTTATGTATTGTATTACATTCCTGAACAGGGCATCTTATTATGTTTACAGACAGGTGTGTGTTTATATGAGAGTAAAATTTGTGTTTGTTTAATTTAATTCATAAAGGCTACCATGACTTTTAAACATAAAAAATAAAACATCATTGAGGATATACGCTCTATATTATTATATCATTGTAGAGTCTAAATTGTATAGCCAGGTATTGACAGCGAAGCACTTGCCGGAAGACATGAATTAATTTACGCGCGAAAGTCGCAAAGTAATATATTAATTCTAGACATTCTTTAAGTCAAGCTCACTTGCAAAAAAAAATAGGTTGAAAAAAACAATGGCCTTCTAAGTCGTTTTTATGTTACATTTACATTAGGCACTTAATTTGATATATTGCGATTGATGTGAAATGAACCTTCGCACGTAGGTATATGGTTGAAAATACTTCGCATCGTTACCAAAAACAATGCAGGCCGGAGTCAAGAGAATATAAGAGGCGACGCGAAGAGATTTACGTGTTTGTCACGCGGTTGTCGTTTCTGCTTATCTCAGCTGAGTCGTTGCTAGAGTTTCTCGAACATTCCAGTGAAAGGATTTAGTATACAAATTACTGTTTCATTTTGAAAATACCTGCGATTTTTTTTTAAGTTTTACATTAGATACGTCACGGATTTCAATGAAAAAAATGCTAGTCATTTAGAACCAGATTACTTCATTTTACTCTTTAATCTTCGTTTAACTTAACTTCATTTTCTGGACTCAAAGCTCTAGAGTATACCAGATTAAGCTACGATATCATTTTTTATTTTTATTTTTAAACAATATACTATAAATTTTTGGGTTCAATGAATAACTCAAAGGGCAGCAATAGTATTGTAAATTTAAGTTTAATGGTAAAAGGATAAATTTTTTTATCCCACCTCGTTGATTAGAGGGTAGTACAAAATCCTGGACCTTACACATGTATCGTATGCCATATATTTATTATAAGACTTTAATAAACACAGTCCTATAATTAGTCTATTGGTCCGGAGAAGGGATGTATTAAGATACTATTATTTACTGAAGTTTTTCCAAAATGTTATAATATTTCCTATGTATTTCTTATCGCACTCTTTATGTAACCCAGTTTCTCGTAACTTTATATCACATTTCCGCTTATCTCAGCTGATTCGCAACTCGAGTTTCTGAAGCACTCACTGAAAGGCTCTTGGTATACAAAAGACACTTCATATTATGTGGTGAGGAACAAATTGTCAGCGACGACATTGAAGAGTTGATTAAAAATTGTGATTCAAAATAAATAACGTCGTCTATCTAAGCGTAACGTCCATCGGTACTTCGCCGTTGTACGGTAAAATTTTTGATAATATCTTTTAAATATGCCGTTGACTATTTTCGAAACAGATGTCAATAATTTGGAATCTGTAGTTCGTGCCTACTCGAAAAGAAAATGGACTTGAAAATATATACGTATATAGCGCAAACTTAAAGTCCATTACCATTTTCTATCCTGTATTCATTCGGGTACAGCGCGAACGTAGGCCCAGAAAATCACTAGAACGCAATAAATATCTATTACTACAGTGCAGCTGAGATACACAATTGAGTTATTCCTGCAATGTACAGGTTCTTGCGCGCCAATTCTGCCAGTACGTTGGACGGGACTGGGGCTCTAATTAATTTAAACGGTGCATTAGTTACTTCAAGCATAAGTAAGTTGAGGCAGACAGCCACTTTCTCTCAAGCTTGCTCTAAGTAACACGGTCATTTATCCCATAAAAACGTTTTTGAACCTAGATTCAATGCAGCAAATATGCAATATCCCTGAAACGCTTGCGAACCTGATTGATAAGTTGTAAATATATATATGCTTTACATACATAAGATTTTAATTGTGCATGTGTTTAAATATAGTTTCCGCGAACGACGTATCCAATCGTGCCAGGTGGAGGGAGAGGATACGGAAAGCAGACCCCACAATCAGATGGGAGTAATAATGCTCAAGGGAGAGAGAGAGAGGTGTTCAAATATACGAGTATGTACTACTTGCAATCTGCTCTCTACTTTTATCGCAATTACTTGCACGGTTTTGTTATCGTCAAGATAAGGAGAATCAAATAGATAATGAATTTCCATTATTGTGCCTTTAATATAACAGGTTTCATTACTGCATTAATACTTGAAAACGCTCATTTTAATCATTTGTAAATCGAATTCATAAACATAATTTAATACAAGCATTCGTTATTACAAAGCTGTTACAAAATTAAAATATGTAAATTTAAAGTCTGGCTGAGACACTTGACGCATTTTATAAAGTAGTGATGAAAATTTAAAAGTGAATGTGTTGAGTACCAATGAGTATTCGCTGTAAAATTAATATACACAAGCCGCCTAATGGAGCTTTTGTGGGTGTTCGTGGTAATGTTATATCGGGAGTTATAAAATATTCCGTTGACTACACAACGCCCGTAAGTGCTATTACTGTATCTATGAACGGCTCTGGTACTTTATTGATAGAATCTCTGCAAAAAACAGTCGATAAAAGTTCTCCACATATAGAAACATATACTGAAAACTACATAGATATTGATGCCGTAATTCATAATTGTGAAAAAGAAACTATTCTTCAAGTTGGTGAACATGAAATTCCATTTAGAGTCACAATACCGCATAATATACCACCAACTTTGAAATTTATAAAATATGGTCCTTTTTACAATGTTAGATGCAAAATATCTTACCACGTGCAAATCAAATTCAGTAAACCCGGCCTAATGGCAAGTGCTAAACGATTTAAAAAAGAAATTCATATTATTGCGGCATTAGTGCCACGGTTGCCAAAATCTGTTGCATACTGTGGTACTAAAAAATTGACACAATTGTTTTCTAGTAAAGAAAGTAATGTGAATATTAATGCATTGATTGTTAACTCTATGCTTAAATGCGGCGAGAAAATCAAATTGAATTGTCAAATTGTCAACGATACTAATGTAGTTGTAAGAACCGTCAAAGTGTACGTGGTTGAAATTTATAAGTTCGATAGTATGAATGGAAGAGTCATTGTAATTGAAGAAAATATACCAGGCACAGATATAAAAGCAGCAGCGATACAGTGTGGAGAGACACAAGAAATGTCACTCGTAATAAACATGCCCGCTAATAGAGAATCACTAGAGTTTTCTAATCTCGTTTCAAGAGAATATTTCGTTATGATCATAGTAAAGCTTCCAGTACCACATAGAAACTATAAACTCAAAATTCCAGTTCAAATCGGAAATAGCCTTAGCGACAACGTAGTGCGGTGTGGTGAAAATTTAAATGACAAAGCTTCAAACTGTTGGGAAACGATGTGTGAAGATTTAAACGGTTAAGATTTAATTGCTTTATTCCTATTCGATACACCATCTATTTACTCTGGGCCTTTATTTCAAAGGCGCTGATGAGTTTACTTTTAAGATATTTTAGGATTAATTAATTTATGAACAATTGTAAATAAAATCTTAACCTGCTTAATATTGCTTGTTTTCTTGTTAACCCTATGGAAACAAACTTTAGTAATATAAAAAATTTGTGCATTGTTGCCTTTATACAATTTAATGAAGTAGCACTGCCAATCGTTTATTTTAAATTTTTATTACCTACATTGGAAACATGAATTGAACTACATAGAATCCCAACTCATATGACTGACCAATAAATAAGTTGCAATCATAAAATAGAATTTTTAATTTGAAAAGCTTAGCAAATTAGCATTCACCGTCAAAAATAACCGCAGCTAATAATCGGCACGAACGAACGACGACGAAACGAACTTCTATTATAAATGTACTAATGGAACTAGAATTAACTGGTGCTAGGACCGTTAGTAAGCTTGTATAATTAATACTTGTCAGTAAGATTGCAGTGACTATTGTATAGTATTTCACGATGAATGCAAATAACACTGTATTATACTATTTATACTATACGAGGCAGATTATTGATGCTCTGCTATTCCTGAGAACTGAGTTGGTTGAAACTTGTGTAGGTAAATATGAACTGGCAACCACACAATTCATACCGAAACACAAATTGTTTTAATACCAATTGCTTTTCGGTGGAAACAGATTTAGAGAATACAAGCCGACATGAACCATAAACAGTGTGATACCAGCACCTGCTACTGAATTTCCAATTCCATAAGAACTTCTTTCTCCGTCAAACTTAAAATCATTTTTGTAAGATTCAAAACACGAAATGCATAATGAGTCTTCATTAAAACTTACTGGACAAAATTTACTGGAATTTTATGAAGTGAGAACTCAGAAAATAGGTCATGCAGTTTCACAAACAGAAATTTGCATACTACGCGACTACAACGTTGTACACATCGTTAAAATTATTTAAATAGTAAACTTTGTAACTTTAATTTAATGTAATGCGATTACATAACATCCCACCTATCTTTCTTCTAGAGGGTAGGCAAAAGGGTCTTGTACCCTCCCATAACTTTTCAGTAATGTTATACATCCCGTTATGAAATAGGAGGTGACACTATCAGGCACAAATCGAAAATGAGATACTATTGGGAATTTTAAGTTAGAAAAACTAATTATATAATAATAATGTTATTAGCAATAATATTTCAATAATTTGCAGTCGATTACATTTAAAGTTCAGTGATAACAGACCCAAAATCGTCAGAAGCCAGATAAGGTGTTGACAGGTAACCGTTAGTGGGAAATTTTCCCAACTGTTTGTACTCCTGAAGGACCGTTAAGCAGCCGGACCCAGTTGTTATATTTAGGTAACAGTCATTAATCAAACCCAAGGGATTATGTTTATTGCGATTCTCTGGGCATCACCTGGGTTTTAAAGGGTTGAAGTGGTCTCTCCGAAACTTTAAACAATTCATGACTTTTGTTATATTCGCGTCGAAATCGATTCGGCAAAACATAATTACAATCCAAACTTCGAACAGGACATTTATTTAGCAGTCTTTGTTTGTTATCGTTAGACAGCAATTGTAAAACCTAGTCGAAGGCCTAAAAACCATCGAGCCGAACCGAAAGAGCATGGTAAGATATACTTGCCAGCAGGGCGAGATTAGGAAAAATACATTCGTGCTTTCTAGAAAATTCAAAAATAATTCTCGAAAGCACTCGCAAATCGTACGTAATCGTAACTTCCTGTATCGATTCAATCTAGGATGAAATTCCATTTTCTTGCCCTACCGTCAGAGGACTGATATTACCAATACTTATTGACTCCTGATAACACAAAGAACTATCTATTAACTTGTAAAAGGATTCCTTTATTGCAAGATAAGATATCGCTATCAGCCATTAATTCAGTATCAAGGTGAGTACCAAGTGTAAAATGTTTGCCCAACTTAAACAGTGCTACGCTCACATTATCGGATCTACTATTTCTAGAACGCAAGCATGCACATGTATACTATGTATATCTATACATTTTCCGTAGCTGTGTAAATGCCATTTTTAACTAGAAAGTTCATCAGGACAATATCTTAAGTTAATATTATTATCACGCCAGGTACCTTATAGGGTATCATGAGGGCACAGAATGCCAAATATCTCTATACTCTATGTTTACAGGCCTGTCGCAGTTCTTCTACATTTATTACAATTTTCATATATAGGTACACGTCGGTTTCGAAGATTTTTAACTCTTCCGTCAGCCTGTGTGCGGCCTATTTGCTCTAGATACGTACGTAAGACTTGGCCTCGCTAGGCATCTGCGTCCGTCACCATTCGCATTATATACCTCCTTTGTCATTCTTACACCAGCCATTATGTCTATATGTCCAAACTATCCCAACTATTTTTTATTTTTACACCAATTATTTCAATAATTTACACCAATATGGAAAACACATATAAGTGTTAAGTCAGAAATGATCAATAAAACGTATTCCTTACATCTAAATTACGGACACGGTAAGTTCACAATTAATTAAATAGATTTGTATGTATACCACACTAGTCGGCCATAGCAAAATATAAGCAATTGACTCTTTCTATTTTTTTACATTTTTTATTGCATTCATTATGAAAGAAATTACTTATTTTCACCTTCATGCTTACTCTATTCTTTCTACCTTCACTTCATTTTACATTCTCCGATTATTGTGTTATATAAAGGCATGCAAAGGAAAAATCTCGAGCTGCGCGCGACAGGCTGAAATGTCTGATAATGAAAAACGTCGAGAGTAAGCTAACGGTGTTAACATGAACACCGCAAAACCTTCAGCCGAGAGTGTGAAAAGCCAAAAATGCGAGTAAAATTTGCTCGGCTGACGCCATTTTGAATGTGTGACGAAATTTCCACAACGACCTTAACAATCTCGAGAAGAAGAAATTCTTGTTCATGGAAAAAAAAAATTTCGCAAAAAAATTCATTTTCAACATGTATGCATATACGAGTACATGTTTAATATTAAATACAATTGACAAAGACACGAGTTGAAGATGTTATATTACTAATTTGTAATTTACACAAATGGGTATTTAATACATTTCCTTGCCTGCACACTCTTTGAATATTACACTATTATATCCCTCCGGGGTAATACAGGCATGGTATTATGTTACGAGTATGTTAATTTTAGTATAGTAACATAAATGCTGTCAAAGCAAGTAAAAGTCACATATCTTTTCATTTATCTAACGATCAATTTTTATGTATTATTATAAAGATTCATTGAACGTCAAACTTCGCGTCGTAGATTTCTTAGCAAAATTTTGACTAACGTGAAAAATCTACCAAGCGCACTTTTTCAGGGTGACATACGCATCTTGCGGTGATAAACAGTAGTAGTAGATACATGCTGTTTACTTTGAGAAAAGACCTGGATCCAAAAGCGCTCATAATATTCTATGGTAACATCAAGATATTATCACTATAGCTTAATTATCGCGCTAAAGTTTTCAACGTGTCCCATATAACTTTGTACACTTTGCTCCGTCAGATCTCAGCTGAAGCCCGCCGACCAATTTGTCGATCTTGACAAGGGATTATTTGTTCGCAAACTACGACGTAATAAATTTGAAATTGACCGATGGATTTCATGTTGATTACAGTATTAATTTACCAATCAGGGGAGATCGTAAGGCCAAAAAACAATATTTGAAAGGCAATACATTAGGTGTACTTGGAGTTTTTATAACACTCATATATTACCTGTACATGTCAATATAACGTACGAAACCATTACGAATGATAAAAAGACCTCAGATCAAAGATATTAAAGGCCCATACCGCTTTCTTGTTCCATAGCACCCCACTTCATGAGGCAAAGGAAACGAGTTAAGTGATGTTTTATTGACGTAAATCGTTTTGCTGTAATGTACAACACGCAATATACGAGCTGAGTGACTTACTTTGACTTGCCTTTGTTTTGAACCGACAGAAAATGTTGTTTTATATATAGACATTACCTTTTCTACATGAATAAACCGTTACATGAACGCTCCCAGCCTATATGGCGGTTGCTTAATTTAATAGATCATTTGAGATCTGCCAACGTGACAAGGTTATTAGTGTTTGTTGCTTCTATATGCAGAATTTGATGTAAAGACATGTTTTTTTTTCAACTGTATGACATGAATTAATAAATGTTTGTATACACTTTAATATGCATTTAGCCCAGTGTATTGTAGCCGTTACACCTATTCGTAATTCTACTGTAAATCGATTGTTATCAACCTAGTTGATTTGATCTGTAAGCTTTTGTCTACTGCTCTCTTCAAAAGAAATAAAACATCCATGCATTTTTTGGAAATAAACCATCGTCATCATTCATATCATCATCATCAAGCCTTCAGTCGTTTCACTGTGGCCACGTCTCGACTCTCAGTATTTCTATGACCTCTGGCATCTTTGCCCGCAACATCATAAAAGACTGGGAATTAAAAGTTAAAAGCGGAACACTAATGGTAATTGCTGCGCAAAATCAATTCCCTTTCGCAGGAAATTACCGCAGCGGGTGGCTGAACGAATTCATTCCTCGGTGAATTGTGCTTCTCGCAAGAACGCAAGTTTGTAAGACTATTTACAGGCCTCGCCTTAACAATATACACTGAATCGATTTTTAAACTTAGAGAACCGAATTTAAGATAGCATAGATATAAACTCCC
>DWME01008808.1:0-11403 GCA_018244795.1 Parelbella ahira ahira
CAAAAAACATCAAACAGCCACCCGTTACCGGAATCGCGTAGTTACACACATTGTCAGCGATATGCCAGCGTATCTAAGCTATAAGCGCATCGAACATTCTAGTACTACGCGATAACATCTGGTGATTCAAAATAGGAAACGTTCAAAGAACTGGAAAGTCTCAAGCTATCGGATAGCGGCCGCAGTAATGAGATGCAAGAAGCCGATAAATACAATTAAAACTTGCCATGTTTAAGGAACTGGTGGCTCAAGACGATTTAAATTTTACCGGTTCGTTTTCCGAGGATTCATCCAATAAGGAGATTTTAATCATTATTAAATTCTTCGCCAAAACTTAACGAATATTATCCTTGACACTGATTGGTAGCACTTCCAACGCACAGCAACAGTAACGCTGCTACTGGCGGTCATATAGGCATGCTCCAATTGCACCCTCTTGTATCTTTAACGTTATATCAGTTACCCCTTTCACTATATCTACCTCTTCCCCTATTCAGTATTAAGAAACAAAGGGTGATATTATCGTATACCTAAAAATCCTTACGTACGTTCTCAATACTTCCATGTACTATATTGTGTGTAGTTCAGACTGCCAATTGAAAACATTGTACCTTAAACAGCAGTAGTTATTTTATAGTTTACAATCCATACATGTCGCACGGCAAGCTCTTGTTCATTATCTACAAAAACCCATCCAAAAATCTGTCATCTTCCATCTCGTTCCGACTTAGTTTCAAGTTGCAAAAACTACTATAAACCGCCTTTGCCTAAACGCTCAATAGCGCAACGCGAGAACGAGATAGAGCATACAATAGCGGAAACGGCTATTCATAAAAGACCTTACAATTAATAAAACTATCCGAGCCGCACTAGGGGCACCAACTTTGACACTTTCATATCCCCATCACACTTTACGTTCCGCCTACAATAGACAATATGCGTGGACGCACAAACTTTGTACGTACAGCTTTGTGAAAGCAAAAAGTCGTTGTAACTCATGCAGTAAGTTCATGTCAACTGGGGCTTGGTACATTGCGAAAGGGGACGCGTATTTCATTATAGACGTTTCTAGAACCAATTAGAACGTTCCATGGAAATCGTTTTCTTATCGTACTGATATTGAAATAGTTAATGATTTTAAATCTACATCTCGGAATTTACGTTTCGCATCTAATTGGTAGTACCGATAAGCTAGATATTCGCTGTAGAAGATAACGCTAATGGTCATTATTAAGATTATCTTGTATACCAGTTAAACGATCATACAATTTATTAGCATAAATATTGTATATAGTATGTATATATTATGTCTTTGTATAAGTACTTTTGAACGTGTAATTGTATTATACGAGAACTTTCCATTTTTGTTAGCTTTCATCTTGATCATTCAACTTGTTTCCTAATTAGCTATACAATTGGAAATGTCTAATTACATTTATACATATGAGACTGATGGAAGAAATCAGTCTAATTTTTGATCTAACAACACACTTGGCATTCTAATCGTGGTTCAATATATCGACATCGCTTTTAAACCCGCTGTGTCTCATGGCGCAACACGCCGACCGGGCGCGCTAAGGGCAATTTCACCCGCTTCTTATCTCTGCGCCCGCCACTGCCGTGACGCGAGGTTATTTACGCCCGCGCCGCCCTAATCCCCTATTTATTCCCCGAGATGTATCTCAAAATTAGGGATCACATCCAAGGAGCGAATCTCCGGGTTAATTTGCGGGATTGCGTCTCGCAGGCTCGCAGTAAAACGCGAACACCTAAAATAAGAACAATGTTGATATCTCACGTGATACCGTGATTATGTTCAGCCGTACCTACTCCTTTTGTTTTTGCTGAAATAATAGCTTATTTCGGCTACATTTCGCCCATTTATACCACCATTGTCCGTTATGAACGGCAATGGAAAAATCTTATTGTATTCCCTTCTATTTCTATATCTCGATATTTGCTTAATTACGCCGTCTGTTCCTTTGTTGATAGATCACGCACCGTTTCATGTCTTAAAACGATAGAACGGATCACGCTTTGCCGAATACGACTCTTTAGAATATTGCGCCTCCGAGAGATAATTAGATTGTGCTTCGCATTGATTTGCGGTAGTGGAACTAGGTTGCGATTCTGCCTCTGATATCATCTATGATTCTGGAAAATATGTAACATAAATATTATTTTTCTTTACACAAACGATTTTTATGAGGAAAAAATTTATCTCATAAATTATATTCATGATTATTCATTCTTACTATAATTCTTTAATTTAAATCAAACACATATTACTTATCCGGAGTCATACGATATATTTATAATAAAAAATTTTATTGTAGTATCGTGTGAATAAATCCGATTTAATTTTTAATCTGTTAAATACCCGCGTGTCACGTACCTATTATATTCAACAAAGAACAGACTAAAAATAAAACACGTTGAAGAATGTAACGACAAAAAATATTAATGAACGGAAGCAACTTAGCACAAAGAGAACTAGAACCTGAGCTAAAAGCACTAACCGTGCGCTGCGCTACTACTCCACAACTTGAGTAACATATTTTATAAGTATTTAGGCACGCCGCACATTAAACATAAAAGCCGTTCGAACTAATATTAAAACGGAAACATACTATTGAGATATTTCTAATACCCTTAAATACCAGTTAATTACTATTGAGCGTTTTTGTAGTCGTAAGTGATCAATCTTAGGAACTTAAAAGCTTAGGATAAATCAAAAGCTCTAACTTAGAACCCCTTACACAGTTAACACTGTTGACAGCATACATTGAACGGCTGCTCGTCCTGCTGTGCTCTGATATGGATTATGTAACGCACAAACAGATTTAGTTAGACGTAGACAGAGATCTAGGCCTCACTATATTGGATTAAATGTGATATAATATGCAAGCACAGTGAACTACGTGGCAAGCGGAGCAAAGCACAGATTTATAGAAACAAATACAAAATCACAGTTTATTGTTATATTTATCAGCTCCTTTAACACAACTATTGTAACTAGACCTTTATCTTTAAATTATTGGAAATCAAATGTTGTACCCTTTGAGGATTACACAGGAATCTATACATCAATTTAGTTATCAGAATAAAATAAGACAGTCATACTTTACCCGTGACTAGTGTGCACTGTGCCTTACAGAGCAGGTTGCTCACATACTGAGCGCTGTACAAGGCTTGATATATATTATAAGCCCAAAGTTCGTATTACGCTGTGGTTTATGCTATTACCTCTGTCTTACTCAAAAACTACCACGAAACTTATGTCACATACATGCTACTCAATTAGGATTTCTTATTTAAAAAAAGTAACATCCAGCCTGTAACTTACAAAGGGGTAGACAGAGGAGGATAGTAAACTCTCACGGAATTCTTATTACAGTGATCGAAATGAGACCCTGTCGTGTAATTTTTTAAGCTGCTAAAATGACGACATGCAAATCTGATGTGCTGATTTTTCTGCTACTTCTCTAGCGTCCTACTTGTCACATATGCAAGAAAGTTTATTATTAAGATATAGATTGTACCTACATACATTCATATATGGCACCAGGAAAAAAACATTTCACTGAACTGAACTGAACCACAGCAGCAGAAAGATTTAAATTCTTTTAAAATAGATGTTTACTTTATACTTAACTATATTACACCAGTTTCAGTTTTCAAAATTACACGCAGTATAGTTTAAGAGATACTAAAAGTTCTTCCCCGGCAGAGAGATTCGGCGGGCGTTTGCAATCGCATTAGCCCGTTGGATATTCGAATAACCGTAAAAAAGCCTTATAGTTTTATAGTGATCCTTCGGCGAACGGGAACCACTCGTAAACTCACCTGACTCCCAATTCAATTACCAAAGACATGAAAGAAAAGACGACCGACGACGAGTACGAAAGACGACCAAATAGAGTGAGTTTATCTCTGTGATATCGTAACGCCTGTACTAAAGGGAGCACAGGAATACCAATGATAGACATTCGATAGGTTTTAATTGAATCCTCTAAAACAAGGTTCTGGAAAGTCTTCGAGTTTCGATACAGACAAACAATGAAATACTAGTAGATATCTACATATATTGACTTGCCTTCAAATCAGAGATATAATTTAGATTTCGTACAGTTTTTACATACATTATACATATTTTTTACACTTATTTTGCATAGGTGTAAGCAGACACTGAGGATTTCCACCGACCAGTTACAATAATAAGCTTAAAATAATACCAGACATGAAAGCATCTTTCTTTCTCAACACTCATATCTACCGAATATTTGCAAATTAAACAAAATAGAGTTTTAAAACACATCTAAAGTTACAACTGTTACATCTAGTATCTTTCTAGTTGTTAAATTTTACGCCATTCAATAAAAATAATACTTGGGCAGCTAGTATATTTACTAATACATCAATCTACATCCAGAGCCTTCATTACCAATGGAACTTCCATCCGAGTTGCCTACACAAACCGCGCCGGCTAAATCTTACTGTAACAAGTTATGGAACTTCCCAGCGTAAGACGATTGTACAGACCGACCAATCCACAAATTTGCAATGCAGATCCAGCTACTGTTATTTAAACGTCTAATACTGGAAACTGAAATATATCCTTTCTGTAATTTCTATATCGTATGTTAAATATTTGCAACAGCGGAGCTATGGAGGGAGTTTGAGTATGTTTTAGGTAATAAGTAAATAGCTGAATTCTAAGGGGCCAGGAGCAGGTAGATTAGCACCGATTAGATCTGAACATAGTATACGGTGCTGAACTTATATGAGCTGTTGGATGGATGAATTGAATAAAGAAGTTGTAATTGTAGGGTGAGCTTTGGTCATACCGGTCTGAAGTATTTGAAATAAGAAAAACGTAAAAAAATCCGCATATCCTACCTAATGTAATATGTGATCAAACGCAGCTGACATGCCCCGTTTCCCGCCAGTACCTACTTCATTTTCTCAATAAACATAAGCTTAAGCCAACGTATAAATCTTCGATCCCCAATCCCATCTGATCTCCAATTTTATTACACCCACCGATTTTATTAGCATAATGACGCCATGTGCGTTGCGGAGAGCCTGTGCCCCTGTGCCCCGAAACACGAAAATACCGGCTTCTATAATAAGATAACGTTTAAGATAAGTTTTTTCATATCACTGTGCAATATGTACGCACGCAGCGAATGGAGGGCTGTTTTCAAATTTGCCTGTCGACTCACGAAATTTAATAATAAAATTTTGTTTTATTACCATTATTTTTAATCGACTAATAAAAAATGAAACGTAACATCAAGCCTGTAATTCCCGAAGGAGTAGGCAGAGGAATGTATGACATTCCCACGTTTCATCAGTTACGTTTAAATCCCACGGAATAGGTGGTGAGCCTGTAGCCACACATACATACACCGGACACGATTCCAGACTCCGAATCACTACTGGAAATTCTAAATTAGAAAAATCTAATAGCATCCGAACCCGGACTTGAACCCAGGGACCTCTCGATCGGCAGGCGCGCTTGCAACCACTCGACAAACGAGGCATTCTAAAGTCAATTATTTATTGACAAAGAATTGAGAAGCAATATAAATTCTTTGTTTCACTGTTAAAAAAAATATTTCTTGTGTCACGTTTATATTCTCATTTACTCCTCAAAGCGACATCCAGGTGTGACGTCACCAATAATAAAATGGCGCCAGATTTGTTATATATATTACAGATTTGCTAATACGATAATTTTTATCCAGATTTTTATATAAACAAAACACACGAAACAAAGTATGCCAGTACCACCACATTTATAAAAGTGAAGGCAGAGAGCGAGCGGAACGCAAAATAAGGTCATTAGGCGAAAGATGTCCCGCTGCATGTCGTTCAGAAGAATTGTGACGTAACGAGCGCGGGGCAATTAGTGTTATCATAAAAATTACTTTTGTGCTGGTTTTAAATCCAAACTTCCAACTGCGACACTCGCCTTCCCGCCAGCGAGGAAATAACGGGCGATGAATATGGTTTAAGCCAGAATAAATAATAGTTAAAAAAACTAAAAAAACACGCTTTCATTGCTAATCGAACTAAAAACTAGAAATTATTTTTAACGACAAAGAGATTAATTTACAGTGGTAGAAGATCGAACAATCAATCATAATGCATCGACTCAAACTAAAATTATAATAAAAGTTAAGTTATTAACAGAATAATTCAATTCATAGTAAAAATAAAATTGAGCTCAAAGGTTCCGTTACAAACATGCATACAACCCAAGCGTGTAAAAAATATCGTGTAAAAAATTTTTGAGTAACGCCGATGTACATAATATTATTTGTGGTATTTTTTTTCTTCTTATGTAAAATCAAACTAATTTTGAGAGGAGTTTATATCAACACACATTTTGTCAAGCATTAACTTGCGCTAATGCATTGTTATAACGTATTAAATGACTTTGCATCCATGAACGAAATGTACATTACTAATACATAGATATAACAATCTAGTTCATAAATATCTATTGCAACAATAATAAAAATAATAATTGTCTATAATTATGAATTTTTGATTCAGGTTACAACATATTTGTATGATTTCCAAAGAATTACAATTATTGACCATAGGAATACTCAACACTTTAAAACGCTCTTTTTAAGAATTCCACCTTAAACCGAAAGCAACAGCTTAAGCTGCAGCTTACGGGTCGCACCGCGGCACACGCGGAATGTTTCCACGAACATAAATTACAGCTTATATGGGAAATTCATTTTGTATCCTGAAAAACATAACCTCTTTATTAAATTCACGAAAGGCAGCGGCAAAAATTACGCCAGGATGATAGTGTGGTATTTCCATAGCTGAAAGGTTTCGTTATTTGTATAATTAAATCCTTTGCTACGTTTCTACTTTTGACTTACTAGTCAAAAGTAGAAACGTAGCAAAGGATCATCATTGTTGAAACTTGAAAACATTTCAACTGATACTAACAGTTCTGTTTCTACGGTCCTATTCGGGCTAGTTTCTGTATATGAAAAGGAAATATGTAGTTAGAATTTTTTTTTTTTAAATACGGGTTGTAATGGTGACGAGATTGACGAAAAATTAAAATTTAGCTTAAAACTGCTCAATTACACAATATCATAGAAAAGTCAAGACGCAGTTTTGTTGTCTATATGTTCTCACAAAAAAAGATGAAAGAAATTCCTAACTCGGATTTGCGTCGAAAATGACTGCTTCAGACGCTATTGTTGAGTTCCATTTCAGCTTTGTAAATACAACCCTACTCCCCCTTCGTCTCCAATATACATAACACGTGCACATAATCGAAATGGGCGCTTTAAAACACTTTTCCGTGTGCTTAGGCGGGATCCGAAGAGGCGGGTCGGAGTGGGAACTAGAACCAGCTCTTGGGACGTGACGAGACTTGTTGACGTGCTTATGAGGTCCAAGATTGCGAATCGATCCCCCATATAAATGCGTTTTGGATTCAGTCGACACCTATCTTATGTTTTGAAAACATCATTCGTTAATCTACAACATGTAACTGGTCTGTCGGTGCAGTGGTTAGTGAACCTGACTGATGAACCTTGGGTTGTATTCGCCAAGTACGCAATTTCTCAGTTATCTAATTACTATATCCTGTGCAACGTAACAATAAAACAAATAATGAAAACAATATATCCTACAATTACAACTGTGGAGAAAATTTCTACCTGTACGAATTAGAACAAGAATAAGAATGTTTAATAAAATTGCAACAAGTGACACATTTTTATCTGGTGGTTAATCATGTTAACCTCCGTGAGACAGATAATATCAAGAGAGACGTTCGAGTCCGGACTTCGCGGGAAAATGTAAAGCTCCTCCCGAAATTGGAGTGTACTTGAAACATAAAGGTCACAGTTTCAAAGTATACTTACGAGATGAATAGCTTGACCGTATTCTTCGACGTACACACCGGCTAGTGGATATGGATTGGTGTGTTTTTACCAGAAGCACTAATCGATAATAATAATAAAAATAAGGCGCTTCTTCAAGCGCTTTCACAATGACCTTAATTCCATAACTTCGATGCCTTGATAATAGTAAGAAGGTTAAGCATTCGTGACTAAGATAGACAACGGTCTATGGTTTATTAAAAATTCCATAAACATAGTAAAAGTTATTTATATTTATATTTAGTGTTTATTTAGGTAATCTGAAATGGTTAATAACTATGTAAAATATGTTTATTGAGACCACATGTATATAAGCTGAAACAGCAAGATTTCTATTAATGCTTTGTTTTGTTCAAAAATTACTTAGAGAGACTGAAAGCAAAAGTAGAAAAAAAAACGGCAAGAAGTAGAAGCTTTTATTAAATAATTACAAGCAAAGATAACAAGTTATAAAATTTATAACTTAACAATGTGGTATGAAGAAGACATAAAGAAACGTGTTTACGGGATTTATATGTGTAGATAAATTAAACAAGCTAAAGTCGCGAGTAAACCTCCAGCGTTGCCAAGAAAACATTGCTGGGAAATATATTACGTGTAGATCAAACTAAAAACAGCCCAAATTGTTGACTATAAGGTATTTTCATTCTCTATAGTAACCAGGTATAGAAAAAAAACTTCCCTCTATCTACACAAGAGACGCCTTTACAAATATTAAATTATTCTATACCCAACTTAATATAGTCGTAAACAAAACATTGGAATACGATCATTGCATCACTGGCCGAAAACTAACAATCGTCGGAATGAGAACATAAAAAAACAATACGAAACAAAACAATTCTCCTTCAAATACCATCGTATTTGAGCAGCAGACGGTCCGCATAGCAACAAAAGGCAAAATGGCGCCCCGTTTCATTTCAAGCGGTTAGTGCAAAACAAGCGTAGTCATTGCAAACATTTTGTTTTGCATTTGTAAATACCGTCCGTCGCTTAGGAGCACTGTGGAGGCTGTGACATAGCAAATTACTTTTAGCTGTGGATTCCGTGTTCCATGGCGACGAGCGCCCCCGCCGCAAACACACCGTCCAACTAAAAGTTTCAAGTTGGCAAGTACCGACTTGTCCAACGGCGAATTTCTGTCGCATCAGCGCAACACTGTACAATACCGTTCCAGTTTAAACATTGTTCTGGTTATATCCGATTGAAATTAACGGGTATCTTGGGCATTCACTGGTTTGACATGCTCCTTCGTGCAAGTTCTTTCGGACTGCCAATTGGTGGCGGGTTAGTGGTAATAACGCTGATAGTATTCGAAATTCAACATGAATATAATTACAGTATTAAAAATAAACGTCATCATTCTAATTTTGTAAATACATATAATATTAATGTAAAGATAGAAGAATTAAAGTTATCAAACATGTTGCTCTATAGATTTTTTTTTGATACGCGACTAACTCGATACAGAAGAGATATATACATATGTAGTTTGTTGTCTACCACGAGGCATATTTTATTGTTTAGATAATACAATTGTTTTTATATACGTGCTACTTTGATATTAGGTATAACCTTCATACATACGAGTATATCCCTTAAATCAATACATAAGAAACGCATGGATGTATTTATTAATACGAAAATAACATAGTAACGTTCGTACTAAACGCGGAGCGCGGTTAGTTACAAAGCGTGTAATGCTCCACGACTTTTTACTCAACTACCCTACAATTACGGCAGAGCTATGAAATCGTTGTTACACTCGTAAATATAGGGCAAGAGCCGACCACGTAATCGCAGCTCTTGTGGGAGACTGACATGTGCGACGCTTTTATGAATGGGCATGAATAACCGTATTATGATTTCCATGTTAGAATATGAATTATGAATCGTGCATATTATACGCCATGTACTAGATGAATACATATGAATCATTAAACAATTCGTATATGAAGAGAATGATGAATGTAAAAGCACTCAAGGCTGCAAGAATGTATATTTGGCTTTCGATGCTCGATGCCTTTTAGTAAGAAACCTAGCGTGGTGAATTAGTAATTAAATTAAAAAATAATAATAATTTCAAAAATGTTCTCTTTTAAAAATCAAACGTTTATAAACCATTTAATTAGCATAGGTATAGACAGATAAGCAACCGCATGCTTACATGCGATTTTCTACATATATTTTATACATTTTCTATTCTAATTCGAAAACATTAAGAGGAAAGAGATAAATGATAGAATGAGGTACTATATAAAACGTTTAATTTATTATTTATAGCCGGTCCCAGTGCATAATAAAATATTAGACGCGTCAGACGTCACGGAATGTTTTCCACTTACTCTAATTAAAATGAGAGCTAACTATAGCGTTGTCAATCAGTTCTGTACTTGTCCTCGGAGAAAGTATATTTCTAAAAAAGACCCTAGCATCGTTAGTTAATCTACGTGCCTTAGAGATAGTAGGTATATACCCAAAAAGTAACTATCTTAATCCTATCTAATTTTTTATTTACATAGTAAGTCCCAAAGGAAAACGGGCTCGTGATTCGACAATATGATTTGAAATGCTTTATCGACAATGTCATCAGTGATTGTAAAGAAATGATAGCAAATTATTTTTTTAATTTTTGCTTGTCGACAGATGGCGCCAGTGACGATGGTGCGGCGGCTGGCAGCTTTCCTTACTGCGAACACCTTCATGGTAAGTTTGTTTATCGGCTATATCAATTGTTGTAGGAATTAGTGTAGAGGGAAATAAAGAAGGGAATCAATAAGGCAGTCAGTCGGTGGAACGATTAATCGATTGATCGATTAATCTGTCGGTCGACTAGGCCGATCGATCTGTGTCTAAATCATTCAAGGGCTGTAGGCATGTTTTCGAAAAAAGTTACAGAAGCATAATTGTATTTCTTACATTATTCAAGCCTTACTCTTTAGATTGACTGCCTCGTTGGAGGAGCGGTTGCAAAGGCGACTGCCGATAGGGAGGTCCTGGGTTCAAATCCCGGGTCGGATACTACTGGATTTTTCTAATTTAGAATTTCTAGCAGTGTCTCGGAGTCTGGATCTATGCCCGGTGTATGGAATAGGCTCGGTACCTATTCCATGGGACTTAAACGTAACTGGTGAAACGTGGTGGTGCACTACACACATCTGCTTACCCCTTCGGGGATTACAGCCGTGGTGTTACGTTACGTTAATAGTTCATTAGTAGACACACAAAACTCATGATACATAAAATATTATACGTCAATTGGTAGAATCTATTACTTTCATATCAACTTCTTTATTCAGTATGTAATCGGCTCTATGAATCAATATTCTATACGAAGTCTCGCTACAACAATCGGAATATAATATTGTCTCATGAATCATCTAATTTTATATAACAACCGAGCAAATGGTACGTTCGAACAAGCGTGGCCCCGTATAGTTCTAACATAAGAATGTAATATATGTTGTGAAAGCAC
>DWME01008809.1:0-11403 GCA_018244795.1 Parelbella ahira ahira
AGCACTCGACCCGGGATTTGAACCCAGGACCTCCCGATCAGCAGTCGCGCTTGCAACCGCTCGACCAACGAGGCAGTTATTTTAAGTCATGTTTATAATCATTATTTTCTAGAACTATTAACATTTTGTTTGGATACTATTCTTGTGCAACATGAAAGTCTCGTTAACAGACCATTAATAAGAAAACAAGTTGCCTCGTCACGAGTGATATTACAACACAAATTGAATTCCATTACGTCAACAGAAACCTTTGACACAAAGCAAACATTGTATGTCGGGATTGTGTTTCGTAGAGGTACAAACGTGAGATTATTGTTGTTAGAATATTGTGTTGCTAATAACACTCCGCCTTATATTTTGGTTCGAAATAGCTTTTATGATCAACACCTGCTACGAGTATGTAGGATTACAGTTCTCATACAATTAAGTATAAATGTCATTTGTCCCTTTGGTCGATGTTTAAAATGTTGTTTTGTAAACGTAACACATCTGAACTTAGGAGTGTTATATTATTTTTTCATTTAAGGACTGCCGCTGAGCAATCACATCGTCCGGTAATACAAGTCCAGGAGTTATGTTCTAAGTAAAAATAGCGCAATATAATTATTGTGACTAAATAAAGACAAAGAATTTCTATGCGCATGAGTGTTGTCGCCAACGATATTAATCTCAAAATATTGCAAGTTGGGCTCTCTAAACAATTGTTGATGGGTCCTTATAGAGCAATCGTTTTCGCCGCATGTTTTCCCACACGTTCCTTTGCCAAAATGGCCGCTTCTGTCCACTTGAAAAATACCTTTTTCTCTTAAATTTAAATTATGAGAATTTAATGGTATCCGCGTGAGTAATCGCGGCTTAATAAAAAAAATTGTTAAAAAATCGTTCACACTCTTGGCGTCGGTTTTGTAAGAAACATATTCTAGTATAATATAAAGTCCCGACGACCGAGTAGCTGGGGGCATTCCGATTCTAACCAGCGTGACCTATGGAACAGTATTGGTGAATAGTGCGGGATCTAATAAGAGCATTTACAAAAAATATTTTAATATAAGTATTTGTTAATGTATATATTGGACTAGTGCGATGTCTTTGCAGGGTATTGTAATTTTTTTAGTTGTAATGCTTTATGTATATATATTTCATTGTTAATCACGATCGATTGCTTTTGTTGTTATAGCTATCTTGAGCGCACAGAACATACCTACGCAACGATGGACAGCTAATTTATCGATAACATCGTGCATGTCGCTGCAGAAGAAAGTTTAGAGTAACTTAGTCTTTATGTTGATAGATATAAGGTTTACAGCAAATTGCCTTTCCTATAGTAGTCTTGATGCATTGTATTCCCAGGAATCGCTAAGAATAGACAATATCCAACTCAGTATTCGTCCTTGCATACACAGCGATTGTTACATCAATGTTCGTAGGTTGTTAAATAAAAAGCCTATTCGCAAAACAATAGGCTTGTTCTCGGAGTTCGGTTCAACATTTTAAGGTCGCTCGATGTTAGCGATTCAGAAAGTGTTTCGGAAAAATTGTTATGAATAGCCATCAATAAACATGTTTATTTGTTATGTGTCTAGTGGATTGTTGCGATTGTTGTACATTATGCATCCGAATTCAATACCTACTTTTACTCATAATGACGCATATATACTTAATGAAAGTCGTAATTATTTTAGTTGTCATACATTCATTGATTTAGAGCTCCCTTTGGTCTATAATTTAGTCGGAGAAAAAAAACACAGAATAATCTCCCAGCTATATATATATTGAATATACGTAGAATTATGTTACTCGCAAAATTAGTTGTTAATCTATAAAACATAACAATGCTAAAAGCTGAAGTTCTTACACTTTTTACATTAATAAAGTATGTGTAAAACGTAACATCACGCCTGTGATTCCCGAAGCGGTAGGCACAGGAATGTAGTACACTCCCATATTTCACCAGTTACGTTTAAGTCCTATGGAAGGTGGTGAACCTATTGCCATGCATCGGGCACAAGACTAAACTCCGAGTCGCTACTAGAAATTCTAAATTAAAAAAATCCAATAGTACCCGACCTGGGATTTGAACCCAAAACCTCCCGAACGGCAGTCGCGCTTGCAACCACTCGAGCAAAGAGGCAGTCAATCATACAAGCACATTTATAATAGTTTATAAAATAAATATTACAAAGACATTCTGCATGAAAAGTTACAATTATCACAACTATAGAAAAATCTAGACTTTAAATAATCTGGTCACATAAAGTTGTGCTCGAGGTGATATCGGATAGTCGTACACTAAGTGCATCATTTAAACCTTCATAAAACTAACATTGGAGGTTGATAGGCGAAAATTTTTGCTAACAAACATAACCTTTATATCCAGCTACATTGAGTTGCAATTCGCGTCACATAAAGTAATAGCCATACGGAATATTTTATAGGGAGTTCGCCCTTAATAAAAGTGGATATGTAAATTTGAGACAAATCAGATGATAATAAAGTCGTATGTCAGGAATAAGCTTTTTATTTTCTTTCGCTCCCCGAGATGTTCTGATATATTGTATTAGTGAGATGTGTCCCAACCTCAACATGTTCTTGACAGAGTGTTTTTTCGCGTAGACGTAAGGAAAAATACGTAGTTAAATGAATAAATCACTTTCGACGACAAAATAGATATATTTCGAGTTGATAAAAAATAATATGATAAAAATTTTGTGCGTTGAATCAACTAAGGTTAAGCTTGGTATAAACGTCCCGCGAAATTGTTTAAAGTCAGGTTAGTTATCCAACAAAATGCTTTAGGAACTTGGTAACTTTCGGAACTCGTTGAAAGAAAAATTCTTTACATTCGAATTTCTTTCTTCTTCTATTTTAAATAACATAACCTTATTTATGTTGGTCATTTTTCGTTTATTTTTTACTCGTACACTGCTGTTGCTGCCAATTAATATCGTCGCCGTCATTCTAAGTTGACTGATAGAGAAACCATGAAATCCCTTTCCGAAACCTACTTACACCTCCTTACCTCCGAAAACAACGAAGAACAAATTAATGACCAAATAAATATTACATGTTGCCAAATAACAAACTGGTCTAGTGTTCGACAACTATAACGACTTCATTGTGCAAGTTGTACTTGTAATTACCTGTAGATGCAATCACTTCACAAAGATATATCTATTCATAGTGAACTAATTTATATGTATTTGTGTATGTTAGTGAACTAATAATGTAACATAACATGACGCCTGTATTTCTCCGAAGAGATGGGTAGAAGAGCCAGGAGTCGTCAAGTTCTTGACCCAACATAAGCTTTTATTATTATTCAGCAAGAAAATATTTTTTATGTCGAAAATAGACATATTCTGCAAGAATAAAGCTCCCCTTTGGTAAACGTTATCTGCATCTATTTCTGTGCTAATTGTGAATGTCAATCAAAAAATAAATTGTTAATTTCCTGGATGACATAGTTGAATGTCAAAAATTGAAATGTCATCATGATCCTATTAAATATACTATGGCACATTAAATAGCTGACCATTTAATGCTTATTAATGTACCCTTAGCCCAATGAAATAATTGGTCCCGAATCCATAATCTGTTAGTGATTAATCGTTTAGGGATTCTTTGGACGTCAAGCAATTGTTTTCGTAATTATGACACTCTGAGGAACCATTAATAAATATTAGCTTTAAGTCAGAATAAGCGATCACTTCAGTAGCACTAATATATCTAGCCGCGAGGGGTTAGGTACTAACTGCATCATAGAAACATAATGTTAATAGAACTAATGTTATTAGCAGTCCTGCTGTCATAATAAAGATTAATACTAATTATCATTGTTACCGAAAACGAGCTGAAGTAACTGACACTAATAGTCCAACTTCTGCTGTCCTGTTCAGTGGAAATGTATTTTCTCATGATTACTATTAGGTCTTGTGCTACTGGATTTGTCTTAAAATTAAAGCGACGAAAGTTTTCATTAAAATCGGACTGTCTGCATCGGTCCGGCCACAAACTCCATTTGCGAACTACAGATCAACCTTAGACGGAAGATTACACGCGGAACTTACTACGCCTAGTCCTAAGTAGTGGTTTGTAATTAGGGCAAAAGTAAATACCTAAGTAAGTAAGATGGCGCAACGACCCTAAATGAGTCTGAGCCTCATATTAGTAAATGGTAAATACATATAACAGTTATAAAATAATAGATAGCTTAAAACATTTGTGCCCCAAGTGGCATCACGGAGCTTTGTAGTTTTGTAGTCCAACATTGTTCGTACTTCCACTTTTATCCTTTTGAAATAAAATAATTTATTTACCTGCCTTAGTATAAAACGCTCTGTGTTGGCTTCCTCTGAAATGTTAAAGAAATTTCATTCTAATATAAATTTGTTAGGAACAAAAGTAACCGTGGGCGTCCCTCTTGATGTTAGAAAATAAACTTTCCGGAAATTAATATAGCTTTTTCGTTTTCAACGAAGATAGGAAGACATAGCTACTCACACTAAGTTGGGGCTAAGGACGTCTTTTCAAAGGCGCATTTGAATCTTTTGAAATCATATTTATAATATACCTTTATGTTTTTATGGAACAAACTTAATGCCAATCTTATTTCCTTAACATTGCTTAATAAAGAAAAGTGGGAGTGCTTTATAATTATAAACATAACGTCACGTCTCTCATCCCTGATGAGGTAGAGTGTAGTACACTCCCACGTTTCACTAGTTATGTTTAGGTGCCACGGAATAGGTGGTGAGCCTATTGCCATATAGCGGGCACAGAGCCAGGGCCCGAGTCACTACCAGAAATTTAAAACTAGAAAAATCGAATAGTACCCGACCCGGGATTTATTTGAACCTAGGACCTCCCGAACTCTGGGGTTGCGAACGGCTAGAGTGGGAGCTCGAAAAGTTTAGGTAGCGATCCCAGGAAGGACGACGGTGGGTGTGGCCGCATATCGATCCCGGAAGCCTCCTACTTGGCACCGAGGGGTTTTTAGTGCGGTACAAATTCCACATAACCTGGTATCACTCCCATGATACCGGGTACCTTTTGAAGGTTTCTCCCCGTAAAGAAAAAAAAAGGACGTTCCGATCGGCAGTCGCGCTTACAAGAACTCTAACCACGAGGCTTTATAATTTTATGGGTGATTATTTAGGAGGATCGTGTGTCTATGCTTTATTTTTAATGGCGGCAACTCATGTTTTTTTCTTCTTTTTTATTATATTATGCTACCTGCTTTCAATAAATACTGATCAAGGCGTATTCTTAGTCCCAACTGACACTAACAGTCTTGCTTCTAACGCCCTGTTCGAGAATGGTTTCCGATGTTTGCCCGCGGCAGTAACAATTAGAGCTTGGACCCTGTTCATTTTCTACGTTCTTAACTTAAAAATACACGCGAGACGTTCGAATTAGGAAACGAACGTTAGAAATCGAAATGGTAAAAAAACAATAAAATTTGTTTTCAGGTGAGACGTCGGTCGGTGGGGTTGACTGCATTTGTGGTAGATTTGCATTAGTTAGTATTGGATTAATACAGTCTCTCGCAGGTTGGTACTCGTGTAGGTGGAAATGATTGCTCTTAATCACAGGAGGAAAGCCAGGTACATCCTGTAGAGCTATCTATATATTTGCAGTAGATATAGATGGTAGCAGTAATTCCGAGTCAGTACTTCGATACCGGCTTAAACCTATCTCATATGTATATGTAAAAAAGAAATGTATTAAAATATTACGAAAATTGCAATGATTACAAAACTATTGGAATATGTATGTATGTAGCATATTATTGATATCTAATTAAGTGCTAACCGGTCAAGGACAAATACGAGTACACAGAAAGGACTATACAACTGATCGGATGCCATCTTCTACGTCATCGTGTACTTTCAAAATGTCCTGGTTTTGGAAACGGGCCAGTTGTAACAAGGTCCGGCGCCGTTCCTTCCTTTCTAAACGCTGCCTCATCGCAAGGTCGACGCTCATTACCTTTGTCCACTGAGCCTCCGGCGCGTGGTGCAAGTTGCTGGCATAGGAAGAACATTTTTATTTATGTTTAACAATGTAGATAACTTTGGACAACTTTGTGAACCTGAACCTGTGCCGTTGTCACCAGAACAAGATATCAGCTGATAAACTATAAACAATATATATGTGTAGTCATATAAAGTACTCTACATACATATTTCAATAGATCATTTAATCTCAATTCACAAAACAAGCATTTTTATCACACAAATAGTTGTTCTGGTGGAATGAAACTACAACCCCGACTCAAAAATCTGTCACTAAACAACCAATGGGCCAAACAGCTATTTTCTTTGAACACACATACACTGTTGTCTCGAAGGAAATGTTCCCATACGGTTTATAAGAGCTGTTTGAACACTTAAAAAGTGTATTGTTGAAGAATATATATCCTACATTAGGGAAGAAGATAAATCCTAGATTTACATATTGACTGGGTTAGCAACAGCTCACTCCCTATTCCAAGGGACGTATAATGTAACAGGTGAAATGTTGGAGTACTGTACTCTGCCTACTACTTTGAGGAAATGTACGTGTTATGTTGTGGTATATACTGGGTAGGATGTACACTGGGTAGACATTAGGTCCGGCTGCTTAATCAAGTTGTCAACGCCGCTTGGCCACGAATGCTTATACAGACTATATACATATGTATATGACGCGTCCCACTTATGTTTTGCACCAACACAATAGAGCAGCGTGGCGAACACAAAGTGACCTGAACGCATGGGAGCTTCCCACCGCTCGACTAGCAATGACTATTGTACGAACGACTTGACCCACATCCGACTAATCTTGTACCGCGTCGATAGGAATCGTACGGTTGCAATAATGTATAAAAATTATAGTCCACAAAAAAGTGTGTATGTTTTTTTATAAAGTTGTATCTGAAAGTTGATTATGAGTATATATATTAAATCGGTATTGAAATTGACAGAGAAATTGATTGCAATACTAGTTATAAATACAAGCTCAAGTTTTTTGGTAAGAATTTCCGAGCAAGGTGTATGATTCTGTGCATTCATGCAGTTTGCATAAAATCACTTGAACGTTCGTACGTTACTTTGAATAACGTGAAATAGTATCTTAAAACCCGCTTATATATATGAGCAGTTTGTGTATATTTTCATATTTTATTTGTAAGTAATAAACATACATTTGCTATCATGATGCTTAAATGTAACTAATCTCCTCGTACCCTCAATTCTTAGTTCTTTGTATTCCCGACCGATTATGTTTATTTTTTATTTAGAGACTTTTACAAACGGATAAAAGGAGGAATAGGCAGCTTAGAAGCGAGATAAATAGATTTCGTATAATCTTATATTTTTGGTCGAAGCCTTTAAACAGAGCAAAAATATTCAGTAACAATATTGTTCGAAGCAGTCCGTCGCTGGCTACCGATCACCGAACACTACAAAACGTGAATCGCAATAAAGAAAAAGTAAATGTTAGGGTCAAAGATATTTGCTTTCTTGACCGTCTATATTTACATAAATATCGGTAAAGAATATTTTATTACTGATATTTTTTCATTTTAGGTATATCACAGAAGTTTCAGACGAGGATGCAGCTTATTTGATCCCAAACAGACACTGTTTGTATATTTCTCTAATACGTAGTACAGTGTAGTTACCACAAGGGTTAAGTTGCAAGTCTTCCTATTTTGCAGCACCTTGCAACCCTGTTAGTAGGGCCATGGGAGTAGCAACACTGTTAACTGCACATACATATATTTAGTATAGGTAATGTTGGAAATGGTAGCGGCTTACAATAAAAAACCTGCATTAAAATCTGATAGATAATTCGTGTTTATCCTGTTACGCGTTGCGGCCAGAACTGTCTGTTCACGAAACCCGCATGGTAATCTTTGTATAAAATACATGTTTATATTTTATGACATGATTTTAAATACTAACACAAAATATGGACTATATGTACATGGTCTGAAATAAAGATTATTATTATTACTTATACATATTTCAAATACATACCTATTTTGTACACAAAAAAATAATCTAAATCGTATCTAATATTTTTACCCCTTTTCCAATGTGTATTGTGTAATTCATCTGTAGGTCTGCATGGTTTTGTACGAACCTTTTGTTAGAGGATAGATTGAAATAACCCCGATAAGAGGTTTAATTTAAGGACGGCCATATGTTTGTGATTGTTATGTTCAGTGTGTATAAAACTTATTTTTTCTGATTAAACTTTCTTATTCAAGTGTAATTTACTCCGAACGCGGAATATCGAGAGTTTTAATACTACTAAGTTCCATTACACGAATGAAAGCAGGAAGCGCTGTCTCAGCGGAGTTTTTAGTATAATAATATAATTTTATTATGCGAAGTGGACAGGCGTGTATTCGTAATATTGGGGTTCTCTTAATACTGACTAACAACGAATTTTACATATGTAGTATACATAGTACCTATGATGGAGTTGGAATAGCATTAGTGATATATTTGTCATTTTGTGTATCACCGCCTCTTGTATGATTATGTCTATGATTAGTCATAGTGATGTTATTGCCTAAATTGTATATTAAAGGATTCAATACTGTTCTATTTTTCATTGGCACACCAGATGGCGCTGTACCCATAAGAATTGCAGTAATTCTGCTTTATAGAAAGTAAATGCTTAATTACGCAGTTCTTCTTTAATATATTGATGGGTGATTTTTTCCCTGATCACGCGGACTAAGTACAATACATACTTATTGATAAATTAACTTGCCAACTGTAAGGTTGGTCTATCTTATCTTATCTAGCCGCTTATTCGTTGTCGGTGAGACAGATCCGTAACGATGAGTATAGGAAGCGAAACGAAACTTTTAATATATTCTATTATCGTGTCAAGAAACGAAAAGCACAGTTCATGCGTTTCTTTCAAGGAAAAATGTTAAGGAGGGTTAAAAACAGTCGTTTCAAAGATAGAGCTTCGAGAAAATTACCTTCAACTTCAAATAGCTATCGCGAAAAGTATATAAAAATATGAAGGTTCGTTCGCCATTTCATTTTAATATTTGTACATATTATTATAAAATCATATAAATTCCTAAACCTAATACCTATAAATAACTTTTTAATTACCTAAATGTTTTATTAATACAGTTCTCTATTTTCATATCGACTATTTGCACAGTTCTTTTATTTTTCGGAAACCAACAAGAGCCCAACGAACGAATGAATGTAACCGACAAATGAATAAATGAAAACAATGTTTGAATTTTGAAAATCTATTCTGTGAAGTAAATAAACAACCGGAAACCGGATTTTCCGATTATGAATAAAATTGAATTGCGTACTACATATAAACAAAACGATTATGTCAGGGAATTTTTTATCTAATTGTAATGTAAAAGTGTAGGTATGTTTTTATATCATATAGCAGGACAGCCTAAGGCACAGGGGTTACTTACATATATAAAAAAAATAATAATAATCGACCCATTTGTCATTCCACTGTTGGAATATGGGTCTCCTCTCATATTGAGAGGGTTAAGGCCATAGTCATTCATACGCATGAGCTACTACCAATAATTTTTGAGCCATGAATTTTATAATTCATTTACAATATGAACAGGTGATAGGAAAACTATTAGGGGCTTCGCGATCCTGACCAGAAAAATAATAAGTTATTTATTCTTCATCACCATTAACAATAACACTCCATAGTAGTACGCATTTATCCTGTCTCTCACTGGAAGAAATGTAAGCACTTGTTAGGAGACAGTCTCAGGCCTTAAAGAACATTGTTAGGACTCACGACATTTTCCTTAACCGTTAATGTTGTGACAAAATCGTCTTCAAAATATAAACGTATCATAACACCTGTAATCCCCGAAGAGGTAGGCAGAGAAGTGTAGTACACTCCCACGTTTCGCCAGTTACGTTTACGTCACATGGAATAGGTGGTGAGCCTATTGCCATACACCGGGCACACATCCAGACTCCGAGTCACTGCTAGACATTCTAAACTAGAAAAATCCAGTAGTACTCGACCCGGGTTTGTACCCAGTACTCCCCGATCGGCAGTCGCGCTTGCAACGAGTCGAATAGCGAGGCAGTCAAAAAATACAAGTTATCAAAGCAAAGTAAAGTGCGTGTTAAGATTCGAACCCAAGAAACTGACAATGAGAAAAAAGAATCTGGACCACTATACCATCATATTTAATTTGAGGTAATTCAATCTCGTACCGTTTTCACCTGCGTTTAAGAATCCCATGGCAACAATATGTCTACCCTGTTCTTTCTTCAATATCATGAAATCATGTATTTTTCGACAAACTTAAAAAAAACGCGTGTTCTCCACAACCAATGTAGTAGTCGACATCCTTCGAAAAATATTTATTTATCTACAGCCGTACAATACGTGATAAAATCAAAAGGCACACAGGAACCGGAAGGGTCGTGTGTTAATAGACAAATCCGCAACTGTATTGTTCGGACCGGAAGCCTGGACAGGATGGGGTGTGTAAACATGTTTTAAAAATCTTTACAAATTTAATATTGACGTTGGGAGCCCCCGGGGAAGATTTGTAAGGATTTTTATGATCGTTATTTAAATAATTTCCTGTCGAAATTTTATTATCTTTGGAAGGATGTAGACGGAAGGAAGAGTTGTTTCTTCGCATTTAAAGTCATTTCCGGTAATTCTTATATGAAAAAATGAAAATGTATGTAACTCAGGTACTCCATCAGGTGTTATAATAGTCAATAGACTTAGATCTGTAAACCAAACTACTAGGGTCACAATTGTAGTCATTTAATGAGGTTGTTGTTTGTAATATCGTCACACCAGGTTCATTACGGGATAGGCAGAAAGCAGTGCGTGTCAAATATCTCTATCATTATAGTGCTGACGTGCTGCTACTGCATTCATCACCCTCTCCATATACCTACCCACACAGGTTTCGGGGACTTCGGATTCGGACTCTCCATCTTATATAATCATTATTATCATTACCAGCCTATTTCCGTCCGCTACTGGACATAGGCCTCTCCAATGTATACTATCAACTTTATGTTATGTTACCAAGATATCGAGGTGTTATAGAACCTCCGAAAGGAGAAATTTAATTTTAAACTCTTTTTTATCCAGTGTGTTTGGCGAAGATAAAGGATACTAGCCCGCCAGTGTAACAGTGGTTTTAAAACTAAGGACCTCGACAATATCTATTATTAACGAATTGGACTGATTACTTCACGCGAAGAAAAGTCCGAGAAAACTTGCCTATAGCGGTTAGTCGCGATCAAATTAGAGATGAAAATGACCAAAACCTTGGACGCGGTCAACGGAATAGTAATAACAAACAAAAAACAATAACAGACGGTCATGACAATTTGCTGTCAGGTATGATCTCTTTCTAAC
>DWME01008810.1:0-11403 GCA_018244795.1 Parelbella ahira ahira
GATCGGACATTTCTGCTCAATCTAGAAACATTTGTGTAATCTGGACATCGAATCCTCACCTTCTGACTTTAGAGTCAAGAAACACTGGAACAAGGGGTCAGTCAGTTTGCAAGACTTGTATAACTATAACATTTATGATGTTTTCAAGGCTTCTAATACGGCCTATACTGACACCCTAATCACGAATAGGGGCGTAACTGCTTCCTGACGCCAAAAAACAAACAATACTCTGAATAAACTGTTTGCAGTTCCCTAAGAGAAAAAAAATTACAATTTTCCAAAGGTTCATTTCTTATACAAAATATAAAATTTGCCAGGCGACTTATATCTTTATTGTCAGAAGACTTAGTACCAAATGAACCTCATTAAAAATTAATTGGGCCTTAGCGTCGGCTTATGATCTGACACTCTCCTTGTAAGTCGCCATTTGTTAATAAAAATAAAAGCTGAGGAACACTTTTCAGATGTCCCTTTGCGTTCGTTTTTGTACGTGTCTGTTCTTTTTATTCCATTTCCTATCTGAAGGTTGTCTGCAAGTCGTTTGTGAGCGGAATCATCGTGTTTTTCGTCGGCCGTTTTTAAAACGTTGCAATGATTTTTTTATATTAATGTTATGTCGAGTCAAGACATTTTGATTTTTTTTTCTTAACACAAAGTATAGGGAAAGAGTTACCTGGTAGTTAAAGTACATACATATATATACATACATAGTTATGTGTTATGTTCTTGTATATGGATCCTTGCAAGACCACAGTCAGATAGAAATCACAGAGACTGCATTTTATATGAAACCAAATCTATTGCATTTGAACAGTGAAAAAAATTCTTTTGATAAAATGTACGAGTAGCATTACTTATATTTTCGTAACCGCTAAATGTTTTCATTCTAAGAAAGAGGCAACACTTTACGTACAGTTTGATAATCAAAGCATCGTTATATTTGTGCAAACGTTGAAAGGAAAAAAAGTGTTCTTGGGTAAATGATGTCATGTATAAACCAAAATGGCGGGCACAAAATGCAAATCGCGCCCACAAAAAAGCTAACCGCATTTGAGTTTTTAAGGAGGCGAGCGAAATGAAAGCGGAAGAAGAATAATTAAATACTTTATAATGAAAGCAATCATCTGCGGACGAAATAAATCCTCAGGTTAATGACAACTGAATAGAAAAAGCGTAAGAAATTACATTCAATTTGGAAACGGAAACCCCATAAAGATAATAATTAAAAGAATAATGTAACATTGCGCGTGTCATCTCCGAAGAGGAAGGCATAAGAATGTAGTACAGCCCTGACTTTCACCAATTACATTTATGTTCCACCATAATATAATAGGGATACGGAACAGGGTAACGGGACAAGGTTAAGGAAAACGGATTATTTATAATAATGTAATATAAAAGTAAAATATTTGTTGCTGTTAATAATTACATATTATATGCAGTGGGTGCCAAATATACGTATATATGTACATAAAATTACCTGTATATCTAATTGACTTATAGTCTTTTGAATTGTCTTGAATACCGAACAAAACGCTTCCGTCAAAGCAAATCTTAACAGCTTTTTTTAAATTAATGTGATTTCAAATTTTATCCGAAAATAGAAACTTTTTCCATTGTGACATTAAAGAACCACAGAAGAAAAATACTCAGATGTTTAGGCAACCTGTCGCTTGTAGCGAGTTTGATTGAAATATTCTGGTAAATGCTCAATAGCAAAAAATAATCTCTTAAAAAGCAAACATTCTTGATAATAATAATAACATATGTTCTCGGTTCTGGAACACGCCAGGACCATTAGAAAGCATGCAGAAAGTACTGAATCTCTTCTTGCCTGTCCTGCTTCTCCTACATTTATCGCTCTCTTAATCTACACCAGTTTCAGAGACATCTGACCGTCAGTCCCATCAGTTATCCGAACTATTTCGTCAATGTAGGTCAGTCTTGGTCTGAACGGGCACTCAGTATTTAAATAATTACTAATTAGATATCTTGTAATACACAATTAATATATAATAATGACCTTCTAATACAAAAAAACAATAAGAATAAAAATAATTATATAAAATAGTTCGTTACAGTTACATTAGTTAGTTAATATAACATTGACTATTACATGAATAAGCCGTGAACATTTAATATCCGGGAAAGCCTGATGGCAAGCGACGTGCAAGGGAGAATTTGAATAGTTTTAATGAGATGGCCAGAAAACTTTGTGCAGTTAGAGCCGCCAGGATCCGGAAGGGTCGACGCGGTGTAAAGGAGCCAACACATTAACGGCGCTGTTATTTTATGAAAATGATTTACCCGTCCACAAAGCAATGCTAATTTACAAAGTGAATAAGATAATTTTCCAAAGAACAGAGGGAGTTTTAAGTGAAATTAGAGAATAAAAGAGGGTGAGGGTGATAAAGAAGGCTATTCTCTTCTTTCATGGTGGATCCTGTTTTTTGGTTGCGATCTCTTTGCTTTTGCGTCAAGTAATCTGTTTGTAATATTAATAAATGTCATGTAAAGAAGTATATCTATCGATTTTATCGCTCCATTTTGTTATACTATATCTACTTTTATCACTATATTGTAATTTGGGCCAATTTAGATACCTCTTGTTTGTTGTACATGTGTTAAAAAAGAGTCGAAACAAAATGTCTTTACTAATAGATAAAGAAGGAGGACAACAAATCCACATTTTTTTAAATATTTGAATTCAATTGTCCTCGATTAAGACTCAGTTGAAAAATACAATACTACCCTCATTAATAATTAAAATTGTATTTACTCAAAAACAAAAACAGCTATTGCGAAAATTAGTCCCTTAAAACTAGACTCTTGTTTCTGACACCAAAACGTAATAACATAAAAATTTATGTTTCCACAACACGTGTCGAGGAACATCTGGTGTGAAAGTGCCTTAATAATGATGTTTTAATTATTAAGAGGCATGTAGATTTAGTTAAAGACTCACTCGCGGGTGCTCATTGTGCTGCAAATTGTTTTCTTGGAATGGTTTTATAATTGCCAAGTTGCTCGATGCTTTAATGGGCTGCCTGTTTTTGGAAGTCTGGTGTTAAAGTTGCTTCATTAAATCCGCGAGGACTTTATATGTTTCGGACTGACGTTAAGACAACTTGATGCTATATGCACAGTCCAATTATATTCAGACATAGTATCAAGCTTTTAATGTAGCAAGCACTCATTTGGTATACTTCTTGTGACATTTTTCTCAGAATGATTTCCCGCCGAAGCTTGGTCGCTAAGAGTTGGAAATATTAGACAATATCTTCACTAAGTAATATTCTGGATTAATAGACAATTCTTCTTTAAAACAATTTGATAATGTTTCATCAACAAGATGTAGTGTAGGACGCCCTCCGGTCTGACGACGGGATGACGATCTGCGAAAGGCTGCAGATGCTGGATGCGACAAGCCGAAGACAGGGCGCGATAGCGCTCATCGGGGGAGGCCTATGTCCAGCAGTGGACTGAAATAGGCTGATGATGATGATGATCATCATCGGGTCCATTATTGGTCACGGGTCTCCTCTCAGAGCGAAATAGTGAAGGCCAGGTCGCCACGCTAACATGAGGCACGTTCTTAGACTTTACACGCCTCATAAAATGTTATATCAATTGATTTTTTCGATGGAAAAGCCAATGTGGGTATGTATTCGTGAAACACGCTCGTACTTCCATCTAGGAGACAATTGCCAGCGAGGCGACGGTGCTGCCACACGAGTAAAAATATTGTGCCACTACCCACATTAAAAGACGCTCGATAGGGTATGCTAGTTCTACTTATATGTATATAAAGTGTCACATAATGTGGGGTTGATTCATGTCCTCACTGTCGTATAGTTAAGAGTTATAATAAAGACACAACTAGGCTTGTCAGTTCATTTTAAATGCATTTCTTAGTCGGGAGAAAAGTTCTCGTAGATGTACGAGAAGTTGGAGAATGAGCGCTATTTTGATGAATCCCTGCACTTGCTTCGTTATTTTTCCTGCGTATACTGAACAAGACGAGGAGTTTTAATGAGACCATGTGTTGTTCTTAATTAGTTGTTATACTGTTCGCTCTGTGCTCAACTGAAATTGAAGAAGTTACGCCATTTTGTGTGAACAGTTGTTTTAAGTGTGCACAAGATGGCGGCTTGTGTTTTTTTGTTTTACGTAAAGATCGAAATACATTTAATGTTTTTTGCAATTTATATACTGTAGTGTAGAATACCTTAGATGGATGCAGTAACGTATTACATTTATATCATACGCTAGGTAGACATTGACAAATATTATTAGATATATTTCCACGAAACCAATTCTATACCTACCATTACAGTCACGCTAACAATGCCGTCTAATGATATCTGTTTGGAAAATTGCTCAATTTGTAATTTTCATCGAAATCGATACAGCCCTCTCCGATTTCAATTACTATTTGACATTATTGATCATTTAACGTCCAGACACATGATACTCGAGCTCATCGTTGCTATATTACTGTAGGTTGGAATCGAATCCACAGACCTCGGTTCAGCGGAAAGGATCACCAATGACTATACTAGAGAACTAGCGTTTTAGAAAGAAGAACCGGAAGAACTGGAAATTAAAATAAAATAATAAGAATCGGAAATTGTTTATGTCAAATTTAAATTTAGTATGTCAAATTTACCTAAATACTCACGCAACAGAGGAACTAGATACTCAGAAATCTACAATCTGCAAAGATTTTATAGGAGCTCTCGCCTTTATGTTATTATGTACGAGTATTATGTTCTTATTTGTCATATTATTTTTTATATTGTTCTTATTATTTCCATTTTATTGTAAATTTACAGTGTATGTATATGTAAACACATCATCGTAATCATTATCAGCCTAGTTCCGTCCACTGTCGGACATAGGCCTCTCTCTAACGTGCCACTGAGCACAATCTTCAGCTCTTCGCATCCAACTGCTGCCAGCCACTTTGTAAACACAAATATGAATAATACACTTATGTATATTTATCTGTCTCATATTATAGTGTGTATAACAATCGTTTGTAAAATAGTACTAAACTTTCAATGCAAGCAAAATTTGCTAGGACATTGAATCCGGACACGTTTTTTTAAAAAGTCTGATGGAAAATAAACGTAACAAATAGCGATGTCTAAACTGGAATTGAATCGTAATTGTTTGTGCACAGTTTTAGAACTGAAATCGGGATTTTGATATGTTTGTTGCTCGGTTTTATTTTAGATTTTTTCTTAATTACGAAAAAAAAATTGTTATTCGTTTATATATAGTGCAAGAATATTTTTTTTAAATATAAATTTCATGCTAAGCGCGTAATGTATAGGAAATAATATGTGTAATATCACTTCTGATTATTGCCGAAGGGGTCGGCAGAGAAATGTAGTACTCTCACTTTTCACCAGTTATGCTAATACGTTCCATGGAATAATGGGTAAACCTATTGACATACAATACAATAATTTTTCAGATATCATATATATGTATATTATGTACAATAACAACTTATCGCGGAATAATATAATTTACTATTTTGTTAAAGAGTGTAATAAATGTCCTGGCAGCAGTTACAGGCTATCTCTTCCTCGTATAAATAACGGCAGCTAGTCTCGAATAGGACTGTAGGATAGCACTATTCCTGTCAATACCATTTATTCCATTTGATGCTAAAAATTCGTAACGGGATTGAACAAATGAAAATGGTTTTTTTGTGTACATTGTTATAGACAGGTTTTTCTATTTTTCATGGAATAGTGAAGTTAGAATAATTCAAGTAAAAAAAACGTAATATCACGCCTCTAATCCCCGCAGAGATAGACAGAGGCATAGTGATAGGATATTGACATACACCTGGCACTAGAAACATTTAAATAATAATAATTTAAGTAAATCATCACAAACTGCTTCGTTGGTCGAGTGGTTGCAAGCGCGACTGTCGATCGGGGGGTCCTGGGTTAAAATCCCGGGTCGGGTACTATTGGATTTTTCTAATTTTGAATTTTTAGTATTGACACAGAGTCTGGATCTGTGCCCGGTGTATGGCAATAGGCTCACCACCTATTCCATTGGACTTAAACCTAACTGATGATATGTGAGAGTGTCCTACACCCCTTTGTTTACCCCTTCAGGGATTACAGGCATGATGTTAGGTTTACAAAGTATAATTAATTTTCGAGATCATTATTTTAAAAAAACCTTAATTGTCAATTAAATTCAAATCTACTAGAACACCATAGTCCAGGTTTTCCTTAGAGAGCAAGAGTTCCATTCCCAGCACTGAAATAGTAATGATTGGAGTTGAGCCAAAAATAAATTTTATTTCATAAAACTGCACTGGTTTTGTCGTCGACAGCAATACTGAGGGACTAGGAAAATGCAGATGATATTATGAATAAATTTGTGGTCAGTGAAATAATTACGGTATTCTCTGAGCTATGTCCATTGCAGTCCACGGGCGACGGCGCTGACGTCGATATTCTCAGCCCGTGCTCAATGAGACTTCTCTGAATACTGCGCTCAGCGCCGCTCAATAGATATCCGGCATAGAGTAGTAAAAAACAGAAGTGAAACTTAATTTAAGCGCCATCTCTTGTCGCCAACATATAGATAAAGTTCAAATAGTCGTCCCTATCGTCCCCAACGTTTTCACATCGATACACGATTAAGCCTCATACTAGTTGATTGAGCTTCTATTGCCTTCCACCTAAACAATTGATTGTATTATCTAATTCCGGAACGTCTATATCTTAATAATTGTAGTAGATCGGAGTCCGGATTTGTGTTCAACATACCTATGACAATAGTCTCCCACCCTATTCCATGGAGGGAACTATAACATAACAAATGAATCTTGCATTCCCCTGCCTACCCATTGGTTTAATAAAGGCGTGATGTAATGTTATGTCTGTATCTTAAAAATAATTGTCATCACTGCAGCTGCATAATCTGTGACACCAGATCAAACCGCTAAGCGGCCGCCAATTATAGAGAGTCAGGATTTGAATGCGATCGCTTTCACAGCGATACCGTTGCGTTTTTCAGCACCGCTCGTTATTGCGACTTTGCACCGGTTGGCGTGGTTGTACTGTATTTCAGAAACATGTGTATTATTATACTGATAAACTGCTTTGAGTGGGCACAATTTAATAAAAATTCTTTGCAATATTTTTCACTAATGTTTTTGGCGCGTCTTTTTTAATTGTGATATTACCATATCATTTTTTTTTTTTTTTTGCCAAGTGGCTGCAAATGCTATTGTTGTGTATTAGGTTCTGGCTTCGATAAGCGAGTCGTGCAAAGTATTATAGGGTTTTCAAATTTGTAAATACCAGTATTAGTTTTGGGTCTGGGTTTGTGTTCGGTTTATGGCAATATGTTCACCCCTTGTTCCTTGGGACGTACCCATTACATAACGTGAAAACTGTGAATTACACTCCTCTGCCTACTTCTTTGGCTTTACATATTTTATACATATAGTGTTAAAAGAGAATTCACTTTGGTCGGGCCAGTTCAATAATCACACTGCGAATTATTTTTTTTGAAAATGTGAAAAGAGTTTCAATTTAAGTACACTAAAGTGACATATATTGAGGTCAGTATCGCTATTTGGAAATACATGGGACGATGTTTGATACTGGTGAAAGAAAAGAAGCAATAGAATAGAAGATCAAACAAAACGTGATATGTCAGAAGGTCTAATATTATAACGAACAATTCAATTAGGTAAAGAGAACTAAAAAAAATCAATCGGGTATTGACTGGAAACTCTATATAGAACATAATGATTTTATTAAGAGTCTTTGTTCTTTTCTTACATCCATGTACACTGAGCCCGTTTTATAAAATTCTTATTCTGTTCATATTGTTTTTGAGAACATTGAAATGCATTTTAAAAATCTTCAAGAAAATCACGAAAGTCCCGTTATACCTGTATAAGAGATAGAAGACAAAACACTCAAATATGGAAGTAAACAAGAAAAAATAAAAATATATAAACTATGTAATACTTTAAGACGTAATTTCGACGTCAATATGCTCAAATACTTACCAAAACAATTTCCTTAAACAACGATTGTAGATGGGATTTCGAAATATGAATTTAACTGGCTGTCAACACTTTACGTCACTTTGCGACTCCGATGTTACCTCTCTTTCAACTCTGTAAGGCATATTGAGACTTAGATGTCACCTCTCTGTCAACTCTCGGTGACACATTGAGATTAAAATGACATTTGTATAAAGGGAATGTCACGATAATGCGTACTATTGTTAAACTTTTTATTATAAAAATCACAGTATTACTACAATTCGTAATGGACTTGACGGAGTGAATTAATCATTTGAATGTCTGTTGAAATGGGACTTAATGAGGCACAGTGGTGAGACAAATGTTACTTTATTTATTTATACTTTATGGACACAAATACACTATAATAATATACACGGATAGCAAACAAGATGGAGTACAGTACAAAGGTGCAGATTTATTGATTTGACAAACGGCTATTGGCATATAGATTTTTTATTGATATCTATACTTTATTGTTTGCGTTGGATAATTTAATATTTATTGATAGATATTATTTTATTCGCGTGTTTCACGAAAAATTCTGGGTGATTTTGGGGTGGAAATAAGAGGAATATTTCCACATTTCACACGTAAGAGCATTAACGTCTATCCAATACGAATTCATAGTGTGATAAGTTGGGATCAGAGCGAGCGAGGTCGAACGAATAATCGATATTTTATGTCGAGTCAGTAGTTCATTTTGTGTCGCGGTAGTCTCTTTATTATTGTTATTCGTTCCATTGCCAGTCAATTGACTCATACCCTTTTTTGTATCCTACATATATAGGTATTTATCTTCACGTCAGGTACCTTTCAGGGTAAGCAGAGAGCACGGATCGCCAATTATCTCTATCCTTGCAGACCTGCCGTACTTTTTACTTCTTACACTTCTTTTTGTATCCTAATTATTTTTTATACCTCCTTATAATTACGTAGATCTAATCACACTTCAGCTTAAAGTTTGTGATTGTAAAAGTTCGCCCTTTAGAACTCGTAATTAACCATAAAATAAGTTTTAATTACGTAGAGTTTCATAAATTTATATTGTAACTTAGAAATTTTAATGTTACATCAAATGAATGCATTATAAGATACATACTTTGTTTACGCAGATGGAGATTTTTAAAACTGGAAATTTCAAGATTTTGGCTAATGATCACAGAAGAACACAAAAAATTTACGAAAACGAATTACAAGCGTAGAATTATTTAGTTACAGATAATCCCGATACAATTGGTTGTATATAATATTACAAATTATATTCGTTATTCTATTCTATTTATTGGTAACGGGACTTTACATAGCTACATTAAGTACAAGCCAGTATCCGTCCAATTGGAAACCGATTAGAGAGACTTCTCCTGAGACCTGAGATAGGCGCCCTTAGAAAACACGATAATTATTTAGGAAATCCATCCTTCAGACTGAAGCACAGATTTTTTAATAGCATTTTTTTTTCGGTAAATATATATTCATTATTATCATTGCCAGCCCGACATCGCCCACTGTTGAGCATAGGCCTCTCCAATAGCTCGCCACTGAGGTCCACCTTCGGCTCTCCGCGTCCAGCTACTGCCAGCCACTATGCGTATATCGGTATATATCATTGTCCTACTCTTCGTTACACGTCTTACCCACATAACAATATATTATACATCAGATATAACACAATCAGTAAACAAACATTACTCGTATAATAGAAACGTGACTGCACCGGCCCTTCCCAAATATTAATATTAATCTCCCCCACCTTGTACAACGACCGTAATAACTCCAATATACCCAATAGATTTCCCACCTTTCTTCCGTCTGCATTATATCTTCCCACTTTGTATTCCAGACCGCTATCTCTATAGAAGTCACCGGACCATTGTGTGAGCGAAGCATTAACAATGGACACTGTTTCGAAACAGCGCATCGGATATTCCGGCCGCGAATTTTTCTAGCGCGCTCTGCAGAGTAAACTTGAGGGCGACATCGGAATACACTTTATCTGCACTATTAATAAGCACTTTATTGCATTTTGCGTCAAATCACGAACGACTGAAACTACATTGAACTACGAATCAAATATCGTACGTCGATTGTTAATGTTTAAGCCGCGTATATTTCTTTTGTGCAAACTGTAGCAAACTTGAGCCCGATATCACGATTAACCTTAACATTAATAAGCGTTATTATATTAAGGAGCCTAATTTTATGTTAAGTCTCAAGTAAATAAAATTATATACGACCATAAATAAACATAGAAATATTGCATGTTGGGTAATTAGAGCTTAAACTGAGTACTAGAGTAGTTACTTTATTAGGTAAGGCTGCCTCGTTGGTCGAGCGGTTGCAAGCGCGACTGTCGATCGGGAGTTCTTAGGTTCAAATACCGGGTAGGGTACTGTTAGATGTCTCTAATTTAGAATTGCTGGTGGTGACTCGGAGTCTGGATCTGTGCTCCATGGATGGCTATAGGGTCACCACTTTTTCCATGGAACATAAACGTTTCTGGTGAAACGTGGAGGTGTACTACACTCCTTTACCCTCCCCTACGGGGATTATAGGCATGATGTTACGTGTTACATTTCATCATCATCACCATTATCACCCTACTCCCGTCCACTGCTGGATATAGACCTCTCCAATAGCATGCCACTGAGCTCGATCATCTTCTTCATTTTCTTCGTGTTACGTTTAATAATTGTAAGGACCTAATACGTCTACTTCCTAAACTGAAATAGAAATTTTAATACTTATCATTTATATCGCTTAGAGCAACCGTCATTCAAATGAACAATATCCAAGTAAATAAAACTAAAGTGGCATGACAAAACGACATAAATGTATGATATTAAAACGTTTTCCGCCGTGAATCGGAGGGCAAACTTAGCGCGACATCGGAAGGACCATATTGCTGTATTATGTATGGGCTTAATTCATAACCGAAAATATATTTTTTTATCATCATCATCCCCATCAGCAGCAGCCTTCTTCTGTCCACTGCTGGACATAGGCCTCTCCAACGCACGCACGATTTATTTCAGTAATATACGTAATTTTATGCATGTGATAGATTTTATAGACTTTAGGCACAGTGGTAGGTGTATTTCAGTAAAAGATTTTATCAAGAAATCAACAGCTTTGTCAATTTATTAAATTGCAATTTAACGGTAACCTGAATACTAATAAATAGTAAAAATTTAGATTATATTATTGCGTATTAAAATAAAATCAAACTGATAAAAATAGAGAAAAGGTTTTGATCTTCTTCTTAGCGTGTCGATGACAAACACATTTTAAGTCCCTAAATGGTTTTAGCCCAGAATTTTGCCACG
>DWME01008811.1:0-11402 GCA_018244795.1 Parelbella ahira ahira
CCGACGGCAGGATAGAAAAAGTGCCACTTCACCCAACTTCTCTCCACCAGCTAGGCTCTGTTGTAGCATGAAGTTAGCCGAGTATTGACATTGCGATGGTGCTGCCATCTGTAGTGCTGCCATCTAGTCTTGAATCGCTTAACGTTCGTACCTACTAATGACTATTTTCGATACGTTTAGTGTCCATACTCCATAGGTAGGTACTCATGTCCGTCTCTAACAGTATTATAATTATACATATAATATTGTATTTCTGTATCCCATGAATGTACCTACTTAGTTATATCAAAATTAATGATTTTATTTTGCACTTGTGAGTAATGTAATTTGGGGCCGAATGAAATTCTTCTATTACGCATATTTTACTCCGCTAAAAATTGCCAACTTTTTGTATTTCGCACAATAACTATGGGTAGTTTTACAGCGCACTTGTAAAGACATCAATATGCAATAAACTTGCAAATCACCGAGTCCCAGCGAGTATATTAATTATGAAGACGAGTTTTACTTACAACGTTATTTCGAAAGCGAGACGCCGGACGCTTTGTATATTACGAGAATGCGTAATTAAAAAATACTAAAAGCTAACTAGGTGTGACACGAATATCTCACGGCTACACACCGTATCATGTAAATATCTCATCTGACATGCGCTGTGCCGACATTTACTTGTTATACTGAAGACTTTACAGCGACACGCGATGAAGTAGTCACTAATAATAATAAAAGGATATCATTAAATAAATCTTGGTCCGTGCCTACCTCGTAAGGATCCTGATATTATAAAAATGATAGTTATACAAGGCCGCAAGCTCATGAAGAAGCATCTCGGATAGTTCTGAGACTAATCGGGCTATCCCGAAAAAAATACGTAACATGTGTCTACTGATACCTACATGTTTTAATTATCATCTCAAGGCTATTAGAATGACTTTTCAACTGGCCTGCACTTTTGTAATAGGCATAAAAAGTATGTATTACACGGAATTTCTTTGTTGGTATTTCATGTTCACATAAAGAGTTTTAATGATATTTTTATCCAGCTGTTTTGTGCATCAGCAACATCAAGTTTATATTTATCCCACTGTTGAATATGGATTCCCTCTCGGAACGAGAAGTATTAGGGCAAGATTCGACCTCGAATGTTTGTTAATTTCGAAATGAATAGTAATTTAGTAACAACATTATAAAGACCCGGTTGCCTCACAAACTAGTCGTTAATCTTTGTCGATAAGAAGCATCCATTACAAAAACGAATTCTTTTATTTTCCAAGCTCACAATTTGCATGTCCCGTTTCAGAGATGATGTACTCTTAAATTATGCTCTAAAACTTATTTATAAGCTCGCCGGTATTAATGAAGGCCGTTAATTAAGTGAAATAGTAATGTTTTAATTCAAGAACTCCCTTGTGTTAATGAGATTATTGCTCAGAGGATATAAATTTAATAGCTACGATGTATTATTGTTTTTCACGCGGCGTTAAGTTATATTGGTACTTTTGTAAGAACTAGTTTTAATAAGTAAATATTGTATTATTACATTAGACATTTTACATTAAATTGTGTTATTCATATCTTGTGTTCGAAAATTTACAGGAAGTTTGCAGGAAGGGACATAATTATAATTAGACTACAAATATGTCATTGTCAGCTCTTTTTGTCGTTCCAATGTTTCACACCGTTCCATATTCAGAGTGAGAAGGGCTAGGCTATTGATTGCCACGCTGACCAAAGTCATATTGGCTGATTTATTATGCGTTAGAGGAAACTATGGAGAACTTCATGTTCAGATTTCTTCGCGATGATTTCCATCGCCGTTGCCACAAGTGATATTTAATCTTAAAAAGCACGTGATATTTAAGGCAATGCCCGAAAGGATTAGAACCTAAGAACGCCCGAATGGAAAGCTGAATTCTAAGCAACTGAACTATTACTGCTTGTATTTAAAATAAATTATTTTATATTAGTAATTAGAATTTGAACTACCATAACCAATATGAGATTATTTTAATAGATTCTCATTCAGCGGTATCATGATGAGTCAGGAATGTTTGGTAAATGTTTTTAGAGATAAATTATCTTATCAGATTTATCAGATAACTAGTTGTAATGATATTGAACTTTCTATTTAATACTGTCAGATAAACAAAGCTTATTTAGAGATTGAACCTTGTTGGGTGCTAATATTTAGATATTCTTTAAATATTAGTCTTATACATAGAAACATACGTATCTATATATAACATATTCGAACACTCGGATGGCTTGAACTATATGGCTTAATAGTTTTAAAATTGTTTCATCTTACTTTCCAAGAAATATGAAGCAAAAACATGATACTATTTTTGAATTAATGGTATCACATAAGAACAATTACAATGCATTCATGGGACAAATTACATTTATATTAAACACCATATATTTTTGAATACGTAACAATAATAATTGAAGAATAGAACACATTGTACCCTTTGTCCCTAATGTAGGAGACAATTACATGCGGGAATGTCTAGGGGATGAACACGTAAATCACAAGAGGAAATTTAAAATTTATTCCGACCCAAATGTTGAGTTAATTTTTTAGTAAACCACCGGTGGCCCATTTCGGTTATTAGCTTTTTGAACTTGGTTGTGTTATAAAATTAAAATGTAGGGATGTTATATTATGTAAGATTCCAAATACCTAAGTAGAGTGAAGATCCTATAGGTAGGTATATATATAAAAAAATCTTAAGTGTGAATGACATAATTTGTCAACGATAAACTAAAGTTGCAAATATATTTCTGGTTGACTCATATTTTGCCACATATTTTGTACCATATTTAATATCTTTTAAACACTTACTATTGTACTAAGACTGCTATAATATAAACTTGTATATCACGAATACAACAAAACTGATGAAGAGAGGAAAACTTATCTATGTAGGTCGACAAAGTTACCAATTCTCAGCTTGATACCATAACGTAGTGCCGTGACACGAATTTACGGAATCCACGTAGCAAAACTTAGTCACGTACTCTTTTCTATTTATAGCAACGACCTCAAACGTTAGAAAAACAATTGCACGCGGAACTTTCCATAGCCAGCTGCTCAGACACTGACCTCAAACACATGAGTGAATAAATAAAGAGTGATTTTTTCATACATTCGCGACCCAATCGTCCTAGCGAAATGTGAGATGTACCTACATATGTATTTAAGTCAGTAAGTGCTTAGTTCCTATATTTACTTTAGTAATGGTATTATAAATTATATGAGAAACATAGAAAGGCATGCCTGAATCTAAATATAACAAAGAATAAAAGTAGAGTTCGATGTGTTTTCAAGAAAATAGGTACTGCAGCATATTTTGAGACCTCCACATACGTTAAATATTGTTTACATGTATACATATAATTATATGCAATTAATTAGCAATAATTAATTAATTATTGCTCATTTTTTTCTATATATATCTATATGTAATAAAAAAATCACGAAGTTTTAAATTTATTACTCACTTGTTGTTCTGTAAATATATTTTTAATGACGCGTCCACTGATCGGCTAGACATTTTGTTGGTTATTCACGACAATTATCTAAAGTCCCACAATTTAATTCGAGTCCAGCTGGCTTGCGCGCGGCTCCATAAATTATTATGTACTAAGAATCTTAATAAAGCGGCTCTCTGCTTTTTGTAATAAATGACGAAACAAAAATAAGGACTGAATACTTAATGTACGCTAAATGTTAATATAGCCTTTTGTACAATGTGCCGCGATCTATACAAACAAATAAAAAATGTTTTGATACAATATATTTATTTTCGTTACTGGCCATTTTTTTATTTAAGTAAAAACACATTAATAAGTACCTACTAAAAAAATTGGTATATAAAAAGTAATGTAAGTTAAATTCAAACTTTTCATTACTTAAAGAATTGGAACGTTTATTATTTAGTTAATTTGCTCCAGTCTTTAGATTCGTCTGGTTATAAGAAAGGAAAGAGTGAAGTGTGAGAAATTGTCATGTTAATTATAGTGTGAAAATTTTTGCGAGAAACCTAAGCAAAAATAATCGGATCCTTGGTCTGTTATGTCAAAAGTGTTGTCATCAGCATCACCATCAGCTTGTTAAATCCAGTGTTGGACATAAGCCACGACTGAGAGGTTTTCCATAATCCCCACGTTGGGCATGTAGGTGGAGTTCTCAGAGCACGACATCTCGCACCGTATACGCTGCTATCCGTAGGCGACCAAGGAATTTAGCTGTGCCGGGAGAGACTGCAACATTCCGCGACCAGCCCGCCACAAAAGTGTTGTATTGTTACTTAAATAAATTTGTGCCTATATATCTAATTGTAATCGTCACAAAGAAGTATTGATAACACAGGTAGATATTCATAATTCCCAGAGAAATTGAAGACAAACGCACTGTTTTCTTGGTGTTCACTTGACTAAAAAAAGAGAATGGCGACAAAACATGTTAGTTGAAATCAGTGCGAAATAAATCAAAGGGCCAGAATGATATGGAATATATTATTTTAATACAGAAGTAAATAAATTTGTCGGTGGACATAGGAATGTTTAATTCTCTATATAAACGGCTATATAAGTCAGTGTAATTCAACGAACACAATAATATTTATATCATTAATATAACTCCATACCAGGTTCCTGAGATATAGGCATAGAGCACTGAGTACTAAATATCCTTACAGACCTGTTTCTTGACTAGAAGTGGTTCACTCTCATCATATATGTATGTATGTAGGTTCGATGACAAAATATAAGTAGAAACCAATCTGATCTATTGAAACGAAACCACGATTGTCACAGTTTGTTCAGTTTACATTCGTGGTAAGATATAAGACTAGACGATCGTTGCCGTCTTCAGCCAGAACATTAAAGAGCCATAAGGAAACCGCCTCGCCGACAAACATTTTGAAACTATAAGTAGAACACTAATTAGTTTTCCCCTCAAACAGTTGCGAGGTATATGCGAGAGAATAGTTTTCGTAATAAATGAAAGAAAAACAATAGTCTTCAGCACTTGTAATTTCTGATAGGTATCATATGTTAACAGTTACCTGTCTCAAACGAGTTGTTGAAAAGTAAGTTAGGGTTTTTTTAATGCATTTGTCCATCCACAAACCTTTAGACGTCCACTGTTGGACTGATTACTTACACCAACTATGTAGGTATATACGAGTATATTAATTTATTATATGTATACCTACATATGGGGCTATTTTTTTCATTTACTGTACAGGGATTACAGAGGGAAAATGGCATGTTTTTGGGAAGGAGACATGTAGTAGTTACGAGAATGGTAATAATAATAATACATACCTAAGAATTATCACAAACCATTCGTACCATTGAATTGAATTGAAGTTGTTTACCAATCTGTCGTCGTTTATTTCGGAGTATCGCTATATCACAGAGCACAGTCGAAGCAAATATAATCCGCGTTAAAACCCCATAAAAATCCAGTGGCAGGACAGCAGAATGAATAGAGCAGCCCACATTCAGGCGAGCTCATGAAAAGAACGACCAAAACGAATTTATTCGTAGAGAGGCGACTGAAATACGTTGCGCGGACGGCGTTCTCGAAACTACATACATCTAGAAGTGACGTTATTTTAGTAAATCATTCTCTATTATTAACATATCTCCGGACATAATCCACTTTTAAGCGTTTTATTTTTCTCTAGTAAACATTTCGATATCTCATATTGAAAGTTTCGATCATTTTTTCAAATCATTTAATTAAAATTCTAAATATTTCCTTGGAGTTGTAGTAAAATTCGATTCTTAGAAATGTTTAAAGGTCGCATAACAGTCTTAAAGACGGCTATTTCTAATATAATATAACAGTTATAATAGACTGCGCTGTATGATTTGGCATGGGCCAGAAATAAGCATAAAAGCTAACAGGATCTGCGTATTTGCACAAGCGTTTATAGACACTATATTGTGAGATTAGACTGCATAATGCTTCTTTGCATTTCGTAAGTTCTAAAACGTATATCTAGCTAGCTTTGTGTCCTTGCCAGCAACGCAGTCGAAATACTCTGAAAGAGAAATAGATGTATAGTCTGAATACCGAATGTAAACATGTTTACAGAGTTTGTGGACCGATTAAAAAATACTGACGTATAAGCAATTATTCATTGGACGGGCGTTATTTGTTTAGTTTATCGGAGAAATCAGAGTCGGTTCACGGGTGGCAAGGCTTGGGTGACCGCCTATTTGTAATGTCGACACTTAAAAATATATATTCAGATATTCCTGGAATTCAAACATGGACTTAGCTAATGTTTTAGATGTTGTTATGTTAAAAAAAAACCTTATATAACTGCAAACGCACTAGTGTAATTATTTATATGCAATCCGAGTTTCTCATGATATAATCGTTAATAATGTAGTTAATTACTTAGCGAACAGAAAAAAATTGCCCCTGACTACTCTATCATATGAAGTTTGAGAATAATCAACCTATGGTTATTAACTTTTAGAATTAACTTGAAGAACTACCACAAAGCATATTCATAATAATGTTTGGAACCATATTATTATGAGTACTTATAGTTGATATTAGTTTTTTATAATAAATACATTTTAAGTTAATTTTTACTCCAGACGTGTTTTTATTAGCTTTTGAAACGATTTTCTTTTTATCAAATAATTTTTTGTATGTTTTACACAATACATACTATAATATTATTAAAACTAACATTAGAATTGTACTAAATCAACAAGTATATGCAACTTCAAGTGTCTTAAGCGCGTTTGTATTCCACCTATGATAAAGTGATATTTTTATGAAAGGGTTGGTAGGTAAAGAAGTTACAAATGCATAAGATAAATGCGGCGGGGCACTTAAATCGACAAATGGCTGCGTTGCAATTGACAGTGTATTAAACAGTTCCCTGCATGCCAGAATAATTCCGTATCTTCTGTATAAAGTGGACTGCCGACTGGAGGAATGAAGTAATTTAGTATCAATGATAACAGACACATGACATGAACTGTACACGTTTAGGTACCAACATTATGAAGAATATACCTTAGGAGTATAAGAAAAAGAAGATACTTGACTTATGCCTTGTTTTTTTTTCTTTCATAGCGTAGATAGTGTTAAGAGGTAGGTACTTTGATAACTTTATTATATCGCCACGCCGGGCTAATCATGGGGTTCATAGAGAGCAGTAAGTGCTAAGTAGTAGAATGTATGATATTGTGTTTTCTGTGTTTGTTTTTTAATTCTTAATTAAACATTCTTTCTACTTTCATATAATATATTTAAAGCAGTATTATGCCATAATATTAAACACTGGCTGTGTCCGCGACTTCTTTAGCATGGGAGAGGTTTTTTACAAGTTTTCTAAAGTAAAATATTTCTTCTCATAACAGCAGCTATCTGCCAGTGAAAGTCTTGTCGAAATTGGTAGAGTCGTTTCGAAGACTATCCGAAAGACAGACGTTGTATCTGCTGTGTATATTACCACACGCACTTATTAAAAAGATCTCATTTTAATATGATAAATACCTACATTATTTATTTATGTTCTGTCTTCCAACCTGATTGGATTACCGTGAATAACATATTAAAAAAATATTTACTAAATTGATAAGGTGATAATAAGTGAAATAAAAGGCAAACATTCCTTAAAATTTAAAATTAGACAATGCAATACACAATTTCACTATGTAAATGAAATTTTACTGTTTTATGCACTCTCAGTTAATGTATAAGCTTCTTAAGAAAGCGGGATATGTGAGGGTGCCAGGAGTGCAATGCTTTCTTTGATAGAGTCACTTGATTTATAAGAGCAATGTAGAGACGAGGCAAATTCTGAAACAGTTTAGATACATTTAGATACGTATGTATGCGTGCCATATGATTAAACCATACATACATGAATTAACCATTGAAAATAGCCCTTAGCCTTAGATCACAGGTTATAAATAGTAATAGATATTTAGAAAGATTGAGAAACAAATCATCCTATTGAATTAAAACGTAATTGGTGAACCGTGGGAGCGTATTACACTCCTCTGTCTGCCTCTTCGGGGATTACAGGCGTGATGCTACAATTTTACGTTTTAAATTCGGTTTGGTATGGAATTTGCTTCGCAAACGCTCTTTGGTAAAGAACTCGTTTATTGTCGACGTTTGTATATATAGACTATAAGCTTAAAACCGTTCAACTTCTCTTCAAGAATCCGGGATTCAAATCCTAGCAGCGCACACTTCACACTTTACAATGTTATGCATTAGGTACATAAAAATAAAAAAAATATTTTCATAAAATCCTGTCAATGGGATAGCTTAAATCATCGTATGGTGATGTATTTCATCATTGTCATCATCATCAATCCTTCATATTTCACTGGTCTCCTTTGAGAATGACACGAGTTAAAACCTATTAATAAAATAGTAGAAAATTATTTTATGACTTAATAAGTAATAACGGTATCATTACATGATTGGTTAAAATGCCATGGTTGTTTTTTTTTTGAAAACGCTTAACGTAAAACGTAGCAATGAATTTTGCATTCAATTGGAATGAAATTGTGTTTCCGTAAATCACGTTGAAATCATTGAATTTTTCTCTGTAGGTACTATCATTTTAATTACTGCGTAAAATTCGAAAACTGGGTATGGTCACATGGAGGGATATATAGATTTTTTTTTTCATTATTATTTTTCTATACAGTTGCGCCAGGTCTTTTACAGGGTCGGCAGTATCAATAGCCATATATATCTATATTCTTACGGACCTGATACCCCCCTGGACCTGGACCCCCATACCTCCTTATATACGTGCAAAAATATCTCTTTATACAGTCCTCCATTATCATTAATATTTTTATGCGCTTACATTTTACGTATCTAACTACCTACCTATATTTATACTTTTTCTATGATCCAACTATAGCTATTAATCAGGTTTATTCGCATCTAATACTCGTCCCCTAAATACAATATTTATGTATTTTCATACAATTTCATACTTTCCTCGCGATGTCCTCTCGAGTGCTGTACCTATCCAGTTTACGCTGATCCATGACAATCCTTGAAATCCCCCGATTTGATCTTATTGTTATAAATTTAAGCGGGGTGCCAGAGATCTGTTTACAGTGGAGCTACAGATACGCGGAGTAGAGAATATGAATAATGCATTTTTGTTTTGGATTTTTATGAGCAAAGTTTTGATTATTTTCAGTTCGGTAGCAAGTATGTAGGTAGGGATGTTATATCAGGAGCAAAGTCGGAACTCTTCGACGCGCAGTTAGAATAATTGGCAACGTTCGCGCATGGAAAGGTAAAATGTATAGCTTTGTGTAACTTTGATCTAATAAAGTAACTTCTGGCTTACAGCTGATTTATTCGTTGGCGAACACGCAACATAAATTATAAGATTTCGATACGTTAATTTAATTTTAGCCTCCTATAAATGTACGTGTAATGCTCCGTACTGTTTCTTACATTTTTGATGAGTCTGTTTCAAAGTTCGCCGGCCAAATAAAACATCCGTTCGTCTGAAATATAAATAAACTTTCGAATTCGCTCTCATTCCTTAAGAAAAAGAAATTAATCGAGTGAAGAGTTTTCCTTTAAATATTATTTTGGATCACAGGTGTGTTATGGATTCCTTGCCAGAGAATTCCTAAAGTATTTTTTGAGATGAAAGGTTCTTCGAGAGTGCAATATGCATGAGTAATGAGATATTAATTTAATTGCTATAAATTGGCCGTATGTATTAGCTAATACCTACTTAGTGCATAATAAAATAAGAGAGCGATGAATTTTGTATTCTAGTTTAGTTACCACATTAAATACTTATAGAAGAGCCCTAGTTATTTTGTTGTTATAATGTAAACAAATCTATAGACAGTATTTCCGTTCGAAGTTAGTTGCTACAAGGCTATGCCAAACGCAATACATTTACCGTTGAAATAGCATTTTTCGTCTTAAAGTGAAATTGTATTCTCGTGCGCTAACTCGCTATTCTGATTGTAGTCTACGGTTATAAATCAACTCAACTGCATTACACATTTGTATTCGAATTCTTATATACATTAGTTTGTTAACTATGTCCTTTTTCCTCTAGTTTATTTTGTTTTATACTGTCAAATGTTTATGTTGATAGCCGATTGTACACTTAAGTAAATGATCACAATTATTTATGTTAATATGTTTCTTGTAAAATTGAGATTCGCTATCTAAATAGGATTTGACTCATTGCATATAAAAGCTAATAGTTTGCAAAACTAAATTAAAAATGCATTTTTTATGTTCACACCATTAGTACCCGAAGGGACTGGCAGAGGACTGTGGTACACTTTCTCGTTTTAACAGTTACGTTCTACATTCCATCACAAGATAGGTGGTGAGCCCATGACCATATGCCAGCAACGGTTTCAGACTCCGAGTTACTACTGCAAAATTTCTACAAGAAAATGGGAAATTCAGTAGCATCCGACCCGGGGTTCGAACCCAGGACCTTTCGAACAGCAGTCGCGCTTTCTACCATTACACCAACGAGGCAGACAATTATAGGCAGTATTTTTACATGTTATCTTCCAATAATATTATCTACTTAGCAACAGATATAAATATTACATAAACTAAATCTTGCTTTCTTGTCCGCACGTCGGTAATGTCGCATGTGCGTAACGAAACGATAAGAAATCAACACGCGATATTTCCAGCTTTGATGTAGATATGTTTGAGGCTGGATGATCGTATGGATTGTATGGACGCATGCTTTGTTCAATCGATGGTGTTTACAATAACATTCCAAAAAGATGCATACATTACACATACATTTATGTAGTTATATATATATGTATTTAATTTATTACCGCTAATAAATGATTTACAAATGTTTTAAACGCATAAATTACTTCTAATCTATGCTTAGTTTAGATAACATCTTTAAAATATAAGAATTAATTATCAATAAATCATGCGTCTTATGCTTCAGGTTAATCTGATTCGTTTATGGTCGTGTATTACAATCTGATTTATTCGATTTATATTACTGTTTACATTTTGTGTCAGTTGTTTCCGCTGCAGGCCACGTCATCATATTACGTAATACTATATAAATACGTAAAAATTAAAAACGCAAAAATTTATAAATTATTGTTCAATATTTTACACGAAGTTTGTTCAATTTTTACGAAGATTGTTCAATTTTTACGAAAGTTGACGACCTATTTTGATTTCACTAGTTAAATAATTCTGCAAACTTTGATAATATTACCTGTGAATGCGTTAAATTATCCAATCATGATATTATATTATTATATACCTACCTATTAAGTGCTTCTTCTTAGCGTGTCGATGACAAACACATTTTAAGTCCCTAAATGGTTTTAGCCCAGAATTTTGCCACGCTGAC
>DWME01008812.1:0-11402 GCA_018244795.1 Parelbella ahira ahira
TTGCGAACCTTTGTACGCGGGATTTTTGGTTTTAACCACTACAATTCTATCTACTCTACTCGTAATCTACGTCTATGAGAGTATTTAATATCTATATTTTAATATTTACAGAACCAACATTATATCGATAACCAAATTTTATCTAATTAATTTATTAATTATAACGATAACTAAATTAACATGTTTCGTTAGCATTAATTCGAAATATTCAACGATTTCTATGTTTACATTTCTCCATAAGTTTTGTTTAATATTTCGACAATTGACAAGAGCATTTAAAAAAATATATTACAATGGATTTGAATTCAACAGAACTGCCATACATTTACATTGATTTTTGTTTTCAATTTTTATTTTAAAGTATGGCTCAGGTACTTGAGAAATAATAAGAGATCGCTTAGACCAAAATGTATTTCAAAGCTCGAACGCCTTGCAAAATAACTATAAAAACGTTCAGTTACTGACAAATGAGTTAAATTTTATTTTGTTACAATGTCGATGTTTTAGGGTGAGTTAGGGTGTGGCTAAGTTCTTAGGAAAAAAATTATACTTCACTCAAAGTCCCGATAATCCAAGTGCTTAACACTGATAATATCTAATATAATATCTAGAGATTTTTGACTACCATGCCTAGTTTATATTTCCTATTTGTATAATATGTAAAATTAATACATACGTTCTGTTACTGTATTCTGCTAATAAAATAAATATATCGTTAAATCTGTCTATTGATTTATCTGTGGATATATCTGTCTGCGAGTGCAGACACTTATGTATATATTATGTACTTTGCACTTTGTACTTTGTGCACCTTTTTACATCAAAACTACTGAGCCGACTTCGTCGAATGTATAATTTTAAAACTGAAACCTTGAGAAAGCGCAGAGTGTCTTGTGAATTATGTGTAGTTCAACCATGAGCGCTGTAGCACGCTGTAAGGGAAGGGAATATCCGCCTGTCTGGTCCGTACAGGTTATTAATGCAATTTCATTCTTGATAAACATAGAAGATGAAATATCCAGAAAAAAGTCGAGCTCTATCTCCTGATATCAAGATTATCAATCATAATATAACTGAATAGTTCCATATAAGAAAAGCAGATGTAGGATGCTGAATATTTTAACCTTTTATATGATATTTCTTTGTAACCGTTGAATAATTTTATATTAATGTTTGTTTCTAATAATGCAAGCTACATGTACCTTACTTGTCCTCAGAAATCTACAAAAACGGTGTCCACCCTGTTTTATATGTTATTGACATACCTACGTCATAAAGCTTTGTATTTTTAAGAAAACTGTACCAATTTTGCTACTCGAACCGTACATAATTTTAGTGTACTCTTCAGAAAATAAGGAATAGCAGTCGACTGAATATTTAGAATATCATTCCCTCCCCTGTCCCATCCTTAATATTACAATGATATTGTATCAATAATTTTTTTTCTATGAAAATTATAAATTTAATATAATTAATTCCTTTAAAAATACTGTGTTTTACAGTAAATATCCTCTCCATTTAATGGAAATATATAGAATATAATACATGCAGAGAGCAAACTCATTATAGAGTTTAATTTTTATCTGGGTCGCAAATACAATATTATTTCCTTTTTTTTTATTAACATATGCATTATACTTTTTACTTAGATGGTATGTTGCCGCGTTCATGATTTTTTGTACTTGCACCCGCAAAGATATGTGTTGGAGACAACTGACAAACGTAAACTTGGAAACGTAGCGTAGGACGCCCTCCGGCTAGGTGGAGTGACGATATACGCAAAGTGGCTGGCAGCGGTTGGATGCGAGGAGCTGAAGATCGAGCTCAGTGGCGTGCCTTTAGAGAGGCCTAAGCCTGCTGGAGTCCAGCAGTGGACGAGAGTAGGCTGATGATGTTGATTGTCATTTAATTATTGAAATTTTACATTTTTTTATATCAATCCTCCACGTCAAATCAGAACAACGTGATTATTTTATTTTGTAATAACTTTTATACTGTTTTACATATTTTTATCCGTAATAAACATGCCTTATGTACCTCATTTAACCATTTTTTGTAGGTTATGCTCGATTTGATCATTCCCTCACTAGGTATCATTCTCTCGTAAAATTTATTAATGAATTGATAAATCTGAGGCAATGATATCTTATATGCTCATTCAAATTTAAAATAACAAGTTTATAGGAGATAAAAACATTGTTTGAGAAAAATAAAAAATTAAGCAATAACATAAAAAAATCTTATTCCCTCACCTACTCGTAAATAATCATTCCCTCATAATTGATATTTTTCATTATCCTCACATTCCCTATTAGGTAAATTGAGAAAAGTAAGAGACGATGCAGTCAACTGCGATAAGGCACTTATGTACCGTATATATGTATCACATAAAAAGTCGTCAATCAAACCAAATTATACTTACTTCTTTTATTTCTATAATTTACTTTTCGTAAATTCGTGAAAACTTGTCACTTTCTTATTAAAAATTGTTTTCCAATGTCAATTACGTAACGTATTAGTACCTACCTAATTGTCAAATGATCTGTTGAATGTGGAACAAATACAGCAAGATTTACTTTTGCGTAGTTTTGTTTTTTCACTTGATTCTGTTTTATTTTTGCCTCGCGTCGTCGCACCCAAGGTGCGCTATAGCACTTACGGCCAAATCAAACTTACGTAAAACGTTAACTTATAAGAGACGAAACATTGCAAGGGAATTAAATTTCCTCGCAAACGTAACGGCAAAACACTATTATGAATTATCTACACATATTCCTCCGTCAGTAGGTACTGCCAAGAAACTTTTTTCTACTTACCGTTTTAAAACCCTTGTAGAGTGTACATAGTATGTACTGGATATTGACACATACATAACAATAAAAAAATTTCTCTTACACATTCATCATAAAATATGTTTCTGAGAATGAATTTAAATGTAATAGCTTGGCGCAGAGCGTGGGGTGTCTGGTCGGCGCTGCAGTTCCAATGACGTAATTCTGTACTAAAATCTACGCTACGCACGTGTCTAATGATAACCAAATTCTAGTTAGCTGACGCTAGTTTCGCATAAACTCGCATTAGCGGGCAATTCTAAAGCTGGCAGATACGAAAATAACCTAAATTAGAACTTACGTTTAACGTTTTCTTACAAGCTGGGATCATGGTGTATCGATGCCTCCGCGCAGCTGCCGATGACAAGAGACGATCGTGAACAACCGGTGCCCATATAGTGATCAATGGTTATACTTATTCGAAATGTACCTACATATGTGTGGGTGAAGATTTTACTTGCCCCACTTATAGTTTCTAATTTTAAAATAGGGAAATAATTTGACAAGACAGTATTAAACTTTGAGGGCTTATTTATTATTGACGACTACTCGTATATATGGGCTTTTGTACTCAGGTTTGCCTTTTATTTTCTACTGCCAATCCTGTTTTGAGTTTTTTGTATACTTTTAACGCAATTTATAACTTGCATTTTTTTTTATTATTCATATGCAACTAATTCCTCATGTCCATAAATATGTTTTTGGCAATTTTGTTAAATAATGAAACATTTTAGGGGGGTGAGGTAGATTTTATTAAAATAAAATAAAAGCAGATTTTTAATACATACGAATAACGGCCTAATGGGTGGGAGAAATATAATATGACGAATATATATTTATATATGTTTATAGGGACATAGTCAGAAATCTTAGGTGCTCCGGCGCCTTCCAAGAACCTGGCCCGGCTGAGGGGCACGAGTCAAGTTAGCCAGTACGTTACGACGGTGGTTGGTCTGTTGGTTACGGCGTTGGTGGGACTGTCGGCTGCGGCGGTTATTTTCCTGCTGATTTCCACGTCGGTTGCCATTACGGCTAGTACGGCGTTGATTGCCGTTCTCGTTTTGGCCCCGACGCTGGGTGCCGTTGCGATTAGTGCGTGTACGACGGCGCCGATTGCCATTTCGGTTAGCATTTCGATTGAGCAATAGGCTATGGCTATCTTCAGGTATTTGGACATTGTTTTCAGCATCCGGTGAATAGCGACGTCGAGCGACCTGTCGATTCAAAGGATTATTTTGTGCGTTAGCCGCAGCTTGTCTCCTCAAGCGGTTCCGCGCACGTATTTCCTGCAGCATTTCAGGTGTTGCATCTTCCTGTAAATAATTTTCATACTGATTTACGACTAAGTATAGACTTAGTTAGTTAAGGACTGCACGTACTCCTAAGCTGAAATAACATAGTGGTCACCATTCATTGATATAATATACAAGAAAATACGCGTGGCCTAGCTACGCTGACAAGGTTGTGGCTTAGAACAGGAAAGAAAAAAATATTTTATGAAGTTACGGACGTGTGTCCTAAAACTTTCGCTTTGGCAGAAGTAAAACAGCCAAAAAGACTACCAACCATTGTGGCAAATGGTAAAAACTTTTAATAACACGGATCTAATCAGTATTGAGCAATTTTGAGGGCCTACACTGTGTTATGGAATGATGAGATGAATATTTAAATAAGCACAGCCCGTATGGTTAAGCAGCTCAGCGTCTAAACTCTTCCATACTTACAATGTTCGGCGGGAGATGGGCCAGATTGAACGGCATTGGAGAACGGGCTTTCTCGCGATTTCCTCCCGGACGAATCCCTTTCAGTCCTGAAAATTATATAAAAAAATATATTATAAAATAAGGAAAATAACCAGACACTATCCAATAAACATAATAAAAATAAAGCGTAACGTGCGTTTATTTAAAAAATAACTTACGTTGCTCGTCAAAGGAACGCAGCAGTTTCGTCTCCTCGTGTCGATCGATGTCCTCTTGATAGAATGAATTGAAGTTAGTGATCTCATAAAGTTCAGTGGATGGGCCGAAACTGAAGTCCTCAAAATCAGAGTCATCGTCCGAATCAACAACAATGTTGTTCTCGACTCTCAACGCTGCTAGAAAATCCTTAAGGTTCCTGCGGCGTCTACGATGACGCTCTTCCCGCATAATACGATGTTTATAAGCCATGTGCGCAAACTGAAAAGAAATACATGTATTTTGTCAAAATTGTATGGACAATTTTTTTTATGACTATTATTGTAAATCGAATTCAAGAGCGTCAGTGTTACCTGCGTCACAGCCATATGGAGATGGAATATAGTAGTGTACATATTTTTCGTCCTCCTCGGTCGGGGACCTCATGTGCACCTGGACAGAAAAAGATTTTTTTGAATACTACAATAAGTTCACAATATATGTTTTAAAGGGAAGTTACTAAAAATACTTATTAATTGTATAATAATAAAAAGATAATCCAATGAGAATGTTTTATTTCATTACCTAAGTAAAAACAATGGCAGATATATATGTAATATATGTAGGTACACTCTACGTAACACACGCAAACATATATATTTATGCGTGTGCGTGCGTGCGTGTATGCGTGCGTGTATGTGAGTGTGTGCGTGTGTGTACGTGTGTGTGTGTAAGAATACATAATCCTGAGCATGTCATGTTCCCGATAAAATTGGAGCGTTTTCAAATTCTATGTTCACGATATACATATGTAGATGATATGAGTTAAGCAAACTAAATCGGTTTTTCTTTCCATTCTTGATTTCCACTTCTATATTTGTTGTTGCCAATTGTCGTTGTTGATCATATTTCACCAATCTTATCTTTTTCATTTCCAATAATGGTAAAATCTTCCTGTCCAATATTCATTTTCCAGTCGTGCACGCCTGTTCATTTGAAACATTCATTAATTTTAATTTAAAAACATTATACACACATAGTTGAGTAAAGTCAATTTGTGCCAAAAAGGAAGGTATACCATGCTCACTCCCACACCAAAATTTAAGTATATGGGCAATGACGAATTTATTATTATTGGAAATAACTATAATTAAACATGTATACACTGAAATGAATCAAAAGCCAAAACTTAAACAGCGTGACAATGCTCTATTACAAATTAAACTGTATATATATCAAATTATACTACTTCCTGCCTGCCTCGTTAGACTGCCTTGTTGGTGGAGCGGTTGGAAGCGCGACTGCCGATCAGGAGGTCCTAGTTTCAAATCCCGGGTCGGGTACTATTGGATTTTTCTAATTTAGAATTTCTAGTAGTGACTCGGAGTCTGGATAAGTGCCCGGTGTATGGCAATAGGCTCCCCACCTATTTCCATTGGGACTTAAACGTAACTGGTGAAACGTGGGAGTGTACTATACTGCTGTGCCTACCGCTACGGAGATTACAGGCGTGATGTTACGTTTGTTACGTAGTTTATCAGCCATATTTTTATGCTTAACACAAGTTCTCTTGATGTATAGTTTGGGATTAGATGGCCGTGTGTGGGTGTGTCCCAATATAATATTGTTAGTATTTGAAAAAATATATATCACTTTCATTAACTCACATCTTATTCTTAGTATCTTTTTATTAACACCCACTAAAGGCTGCAGGCAGATGCTGGATGCGACAAGCCGAGGACAGTGCGCAATGGCGCACATTGGGGAGGCATATACATAGGCGTATCTGTGTTATTCAGCTTCCTACACCTGCTCGCCGGTCCGAACTGTCCGGTAAAGTGTAGCACTGAAAATCAGTGGCAGTGACACCTCGCTGCAAAGGCTGAGTGTGCCCTTTTTCGTCTAGCCTAAGAGTCACAAGCATTGTCCAAACATGTATATATATATGTATATCTGTTAATTACTTCATTTCTTAATAACTATATTTGTTAATTTTGTATGATGATTTACGTAGGTTGGACGAAATAAACGTTATTCTATTCTATTCTATTCTATATGTCGAGCAGTGGACTGAGATAGGCTGATGATAATGATGAAATCAATATATAGAACGGTTTTCCAGCAATGCGTTTTGTACTTAAGTTTGTTGTAGTTACTTAACATAATGTTTGTTTTACAGACGCTAGCCATCCAGAAGGCCATCAACTCGATCGAAACGCCCGTCAAAGAGAAACATGTCAGAAGTACCATCATCGGCACATTTCAGGAGCAGAGCGCCATCACGTACTGGGTAAGAAATTTACTTATCCATATCATAAACGTATTGCCGCTTTTCGCTAGAGAAAGCATCATAGGTCGATCGCCTGCCAGGTGGTCTGACCATCTTAAAAATCAGCTGGTAATAGCTGGACTCAAGACGTCCTGAATCTGGTGGAGTGGAGCTGATCAAGGGAGGTATACATCCAGTAGTGGACTTACAAAGACTGTTGGATGAATGGAATATAGTTAAAGTTGATATTTAATTTAAGTTAGTCCTGCATCGAGGTACCAATACTTGCACAGTTGTGTGAAGGTTTTATTTATTTAGTCAAATTGAGTCTGTTTACCCATTTGAATATAGTGTGACATAGAAAATAACAATTACTTGGGACTGCCTGACCTCTTACATAACTGCGTTCTCACCTACCGCTTTGTTCATTTTAGTTTAAATACCCTTGATGAATAATAACATGCTCACCAATAAAATAGGATTACTTCAATTCAGTTCATTTATTGTCAACAGTAGGTAAGCAATGGTGTTACAAATAATCTTAAAGCTATGTATGTTTTGCCTTAATTGGCGTACTGTATAATTTGATACAAGATTATCATTATCACCATCAGCCTACTCCCGTCCACTGCTGGACATAGGCCTCTCCAATAGCACGGCACTGAGCTCGGTCTTCCAACCCTTTTGCGTATACCGTCACTCCACCGAGCTGGAGGGGGTACTACGCTACGTTTACCAAGACGCGATAAATATCATGTACTTGAAATAAATAAAAAAGTCTAATAAATCTAACACATTTTATGCCGTAACCTTCGCGTTTCTAGGAATGTAAGTATTATGTATCTGCACTGTATCACCTTGCCATTCCAAATTTACAACTACCAGTCACGTACGGCAGATATGTGGACTTATACATATGTAACGACTGCCTCGCTAGTCTAGCGGCTGTAAGCGGGATTGGTGCGCAAGAAGTGCTGGGTTCAATTCCCAGGTCCGGCAGACAATTGTTGCAGTTTTCTATAGTGAAATTCCTAAAAGTAGCCCGGTTATGGCAATAGACTCACATACTATTCCGTGAGACGTATAACATAAAAAGTAAAACGTGAAAGTACCATTCTCCTCTGTGTACCTGTTTCTGGAAATAAAGGTGTGAAATTATAAGTATTATCTTTTATGTCTCTGCACTCATAATAACCTTGTTGTTTCTAACCACATTTCCTATATATGTACATTTACGTCGTCAGGAACCTCGTTGTCCCTCACAAACGTAAGTCCATGTATGTCCAACTGGTTAGATGGTGGCGGTACGGCTGCCGATCCAGGATAACCGCATCGTGGCGTGGAAGTTCTGCCACGTGACGCACAAGCTGCTGCGCGAGGGCCACCCCGCGTGCCTGGACGACTCGCAGCGGCACATCGGCATGATTGAGAACCTCGGCAGGCTGTGGGTGAGGACTTATTATTATTTATTTATTGTTCATTAATAAGATCTTACAATATGCCGCTTACATTAAGTACCTAACACAATAATATTATTGTAATCGTCCGACAAACTAAATTTAAGTATCCGAAAAATTAAGGATGGTTTTTGTACACGGTTATATGTAAGTCGTATACCATAACCAGTTAGTACGTACATATGTGTATTTATGATTCGATCGTCCGGTGACCAGGTCCACTTGCGCGAGGGTTACGGCAGGCTGGTGCACCTGTATTGTACGCTGCTGGTGTGCAAGCTGAAGTTCCACGCACGCAACCCCCGCTTCCCCGGCAATATGCAACTCACGGCCGACGAGCTGGACGCCATCGCCGAGAACGACGTCAATAACTAGTAAGAGGACGAGAGACATTACTTTGGTTAATTTTATGCTTTTTTATATATGGTTGTTTTGCTGTTTATTTTATTCGTGTTATCCTATTTTATGTAGCAAAATTTCTTATTTATATATGTACTTAATATCGTTTTATATGTATAACTCAGTATACAAAGTATCTGTGTCAATTTAGTATCAATTCGTTTACAGCTTTCAACTATGCGTCGAGCTGTTCGACTACATGGATGACCTGCTCAACTTGCAGGCGGCAGGTATGTGTCAGCGTATGTTATATTGTCACGACTTGCCCTATATGGAAGGTATGATTGGATGAGTTTGAAATGGTTTTTTATATAATCAATCTGGCAAACGGGCAGGCGGGTCATCTGACGGTGAGCGGTCAACTTCGCTACGAACCTTTGCAATACTCTAGCTCTAGACCGATGCGTTGTCGGTTCCGAGGCAGCCCACTTTTAGTGATTTTCCAGTGTAAAAATATCGAAGAGTAGTGTGTGATGGTGAGGGGCGGGCGGGTGTCGCGGCAGTGTTCGACAGCCTGGGCTCGGCGGGCGCGGCGCGCGGCAACTCGATGACGGCGAGCGGGCAGTGCCGGCTGGCGGCGCTCGTGCCGTGCGCGCAGGACGCCTCGCACCTCTACGACTGCAACGTGCGGCTGCTGTTCCGGCTGCACGCCGCGCTGCCGCCAGACACGCTCGCCGGACACAGGGAGAGGTCGCGCTGCACCTTCTTTTGCTCTACTTCCCCATATTGCCTATTGCTCTTTACGGATTCTGTGGGTTCAGTGGCGAGGGGACGTGGCCGCTCTTGATCCCCTAGTTATCTATAGTACATAAGGACCTTCTTAGGTAAGGTTAGGTTAGTGGATTTAGTGTCGAGCCCAAATAGCTCCGCTTAGAATGATAGGAAAGTGGGAGGGATAAGAGCGAGGCCTAGCTCCGGACTGAAGATTCCGACTCTGCCTATCTGCGCCCTTACTTCAGCTCTTATGTATATACCCACATCCGCCTTACCAGACAATAAGCGACCAGTTTGCATTAAAATATATTATTAATTTGCCCCATACCTTTGTTGTATTACACATCTGTAGAATATAAAACAAGCAAAGTAGTTTCTTTCTTTCCTTCTTTTTCCTTTGTTTCTCTCCTTTTTTTTATTAATTTTAACAGATATAACGAGCGTCTGCTCGAATAATTATTATTATGAATACCGATATACCGGATTAGTTTAGAATTTTAAAAATCTCGACCGTTTTCAGATTTCGGCTGCAGTTCAAGAAGCTCAGTTCGTTCTATAAACACGCCAGCAGCCTTCAGTATTACAGAAATCTATTGAACCTTCCAGTGCTACCCTCCAATCCGCCTAATTTCCTGCTACAGGTATTTAAATATAAAATACGTACATATATCCCGATCTGTATAATTAATTTCTATTTAAAACTTAATTAATTAATTGGTATTTAGAAGTATAATAATTTTACATGATATCCTAAATATAGTGTACCTACTTAAATTCTAAAAATGTATGTGATCAATATCCTATTAAATATTTAGTTGAGAACTCCTTAGTATTATCCACTTAAAGTAAATATGTAAAAAAACAAAACAAATAAATACTTTTTTTTTTAATTTCCAGAGTGACTTCGGCACGTACGTGACTCCCGTGGTGACGATCCCCGAACCTCCGCCTGACGAGCTGGACAGCGTCGGCTCCCTCATCGACACCTCCGACACTATAAGCCAGGTGGGACTGTCACTACTCGTAAATCGTTCTCAAGATACCGTCGATCCGTCAGCAAGGAAGTTTCACTATTTTATTACATCATAATGATACACCTAATGAAAGCTGTGTCCTTAGAGCACGCAGCTGTGCCCTTCAAAAGTAAAAAACACGTGTATGTGTATGTGGTGCGGCAGGGGGCGACGCCCGAGCCGCCGGAGCCGCCGGAGCCGCTGGAGCCGCGCGCCTCGCCGCCCGCCTCGCCGCGCCCGCACCCCCACGCCCACCCCCACCCCGACCTCGTGCTGGAGCGCGACCGTCTCATCGACCACCTGCAGAACGAGCTCAAGCGCATGCGGTCTGCCGCCTCGCCTCTACTTACTGCTCGTCATCGTCACTTTTTATCCTCCCACTCTCCGATACGGCTCTCTTCTCAGGATTAAACGGTTTAGGCCATATTTTGCCGAGTAGCTCAAGGACGGGTTGGCAGATGTTGCTACTGTCATCGTCCATTTAAAGCCGCTGCCTTGCCTCCTAAGTTAATCGTTAAAATCCAGGCGCCATTAAAAGCATGGTATACTTCGGCCACTTAAAATATATTTTTACGCCTGAAATAGCTGTTATTCGAAAATGAAATCGAGACTTACTTATACTTTACTTCTTGCCATTAGTACCGAGATAATCAATTGCGGTATAATAATAATGACCTATACAGTAACTGGACTTGTATGTTATATATTTTCATTTAAATATGTATATATTAGGACCGAAGTATCGCAGTTGGTACAGGAGAGAAATACTATGCTGGGCTCCATGCGGCAACACTGTACGCGCTTGGAATCACAGCTGCAGG
>DWME01008813.1:0-11401 GCA_018244795.1 Parelbella ahira ahira
CGCCGTGGTCGCAGTGGTCAGTTTCAATGTTATTCTATACAGGCTAGTAAGCCAACATAGAGAGTTGATAATCCCTTTTGCCTAAATTATCAATTCCGAGTACTTTTTTGACACAATGTACCTCATAAAATTCGAAACATTTTTAAGGATTAAGTCACGAGTATTTTCATAGACGAGCATGTAAGTACACTAGATGTAAAATGAGGACCAAAAGATGAGTGTGAAGACCAGAGCGGATAAAGATTGCACACCTCTGCCTATCTCTATAAGAAAAGACGTTACAATACTTACAATATTTTTATGTTTCTTATAATATAAAGGCCTTCTGCGTTCACTGCTATTTATAGAATTACCTTTCCTTCTCATAATATCCAAAGTAATTTCATAATTACTCATCAGCGACCTTATGGTATGGTATGATCAAGGAATATTGTGTCTACATAAACTAATATTACCCCTGTATTCCCCCGAAGGAGTAGACAGAACTGTGTATAACACTCCCACTATCTGGTCAATCAGATATGCTACTACCACATAACCTCAAACAAATCTAGAAAGTTTGAAGAATTTGAAGTTAGAAAACCCCAATAATATTTGGCCCAACCTGATAATCCAACCAAGGACCTCTTGATCACCAGTGGCGTTTTTAACCACGCGATCAACGAAGCCGGCAAGTTGTGTCTTTGGGCATAATAGTAAAAAACAAAATGAAAAAATCTTCAAAAAATTAATTCATTATATCTTTTAATGTAGACTCTAATTACTGAGCTGGAGGTTGTCGATTTGATTCTCATTCAGAAAAAATATATGCACCTGTGATGAGCGCAAGTGTTTGTTCTGTGCTTAAAAACATATTATCTGTTCAGATATATATTTTATTCATGTATTTTTAATAAATGGTGACTGTTTTGCGTACATGTAGATACCTTATAAGTGCATATATACTGTCACAATTGTTTTATTGAAAATCATTTGCGACTTCAAATCATGTGTATAGGTACCCCCCTATCGTGAAACTGCGGCCGAAATAATTTCTTACATTAATGTTAGGTACTGTAATATAGATAAGGTTCAACGTCAATGCCCCTATTTTTTTATTATCGTTTTTAATTGGTAAATGATAATAATAATCAGAGATCTATTTATTATATTTAAAATTTTTGTTTTATAACATAAGTTATTTTATTTCTTTATTTACATTGTTCTTGTTGCTGTAATTTATCCTTCTGTCACGTCTCAACTTGTCATCGATTACATATGTATGTATTGTACTTATAAATTTTAACGTAATATAGTATGTATTCAAAATATCCTTGCTAATTTTGTTTCCCTAAAATTGATTGAGCATTTAATGCAGCTGTAACTAGCTTATACCCGCGACTTTGTCTGCGTTGTCTATGATATAAGTATACGTATTTTGTGCAAAGAAAAGATACCAAAAAATATTGGAGGCAAAAATATACTTCGCTAATTTAATAAATCGCTAAAATTGTAGTTACTCAAAACCTTAATAACTTTACAATAAACGACGATATCGTAATATATTTTAGTTCATATAAGGGCCAAGTATTTAAGAACTAGAACCAAAAATTGATCGAAATCTGTCTAGTAATTTTTGCTACGGGATACTTGCCTAACTGTCGATCTTTACCATTTTATTTAAAAATATAGATAATGTTATTATGTTTTCTGCTGAAATGTATCAATCGTTTGAATTTTTAAATAAATAAATCCTTGTAGTCCATATAAAATGTGACCAGGAATACATGATGGTGGGTGCGCCGTCGACGACAATATTTGCATTGCAAATATCGCTCGCTCATTTGCCTCATTTGCCCATCGCGGCCTCTTAACTTTAAGGGAACCTTGTCATTGTATTAATTGAGGGAAAACATATTTTGTTATGGCGCATTTCAGAAAATTATTCATTTACTTCAACAATTTGTTTGTTTTTATTTATCAAGTGAGATAACACTATATCAGAACGACATGTCCATGAGCAGTTTGGGAAAGTGATAGATGAAAAAACAAGTGTACATATTATATGTGTACATACAATATTTTAGTAGGTACCTAAATGAATAAAAATTCAACATTTTATAATTTCATATTTCCAATGTTCGTTAAGGGAAACAGTTATTAAAAGCTATACGAGGTCAGTGAAGAGAAACACGAAATAAACATAAACCGCAACGAACAGGCGCGCACGGAGCGGGATTCGTTAGCGATGTTTTGGTAGAAGAAATTCATGCGGAAACATTAAGAACACTCGCAGCCATCCTCCACCGAAAGAATGTTCGCTAAAACATATTTATGCAAAATTATAACGAGAGAAACACTCGAGCGGCCTCTCCGGGCCTCCCGCGAAATAACAAGTAATCGGCAGCCGCTGCGCGAATGTTTAGCGGAGGATCCATGAAAAGCGACCCGAGCGCTGTATGGTGAATGCCCACTCTTCACCATTTTCATGCAAATTAAAAGACACAAACGCAACCATACACAAGATTTCCTCCCGCGCGCTAAAACACACCATTCACATACCTCGCATTCAGCGCTCGAGAGCGAAACGGAACGCCCCGAGGCATTAATTAGAGCAGAAAACTCGCGTCTATGGCCGTTCCTTTTTTTAACTGAGGTCTTTATGCGAGGCCCCGCTTTGTACACCTCCGTTTGTGTTGGCGGGTGTCAAGTCTTAGTGTCAAGCGGTATTTTATCTCCTTTGTTAGGGCTGATTCGCGGGGCTGTAACAAACATCCGGAATGATACGAGCTGCGGTAGCCAGCAGCGCTTGGAAATAGATGTTTTATTTGCGATAAATAGGTTATATTTAATAATCGAGCAGTTGTACATATAAGAAGTAAGCAATTTATTAATTGAAATCTGTTTTCCTCGTTAAGGTGGTCCAGAGGGCGAAGAAAGATTCACTCAAAGATGCGATTCGGCCATTAGTCAAAATTTGGAGAATTCGGATGCTGAAGATGACATATCCGTCGGGGACAACCGAAGCGAAACATCCACTCCCAAGAAAGCCTATCATTTCGAAAATGGAACAGAATGTTTCCAAAAGAAGCCCGAAAATCAAAAGCGAGCCGTATTGGAGGACGCTGATCGATCGTCCCCGATAGAATACAATGGGAATAACAGATTTTCTAATTCGGAATACAACTCTCCATTCAAAGAAGACGAGCACGAATTCGACAGACAAGACGAGTCTATGAAGTTATATGACAGTTCTCTCTTTCATTTGTATAGACCAGACAGAGATGGGAAAGATGAAGGAGCTGAAAGTGCTTTTGGCATGAGCGCTTCTCTTTCAGATAGTATCTACGGCCGTTCGATGGATCTATCCAAGGGTTCTTTCCAGTCGCAACTGCTGGCCGGCTTCGCTTCTGTCATGGCTGGAGGGTCACAGAGGGAGGGTCAAGACGCTATAGGTAATATTACCAAATGTTACAATAGACTTTTAAAGACGAGATTTCAGATTTGAAGTTGAAAATATAACTTTAACGTTGATGTAGGATATTAAAGTTGGTATTCTTGTAACGTTTTCGCTTCCTAAACACGCGTGGTATAATGAAAAGATAAAATGAATAAAAAAATTGATTTTCCCGTTATCTATATATGTATATTTATGTATATACGATTTGTGGGATTCATTAGGTTAATATACTCGATACCGACGTCATGTATACATAAACAAATGTACGTAATTTCTAACAGGGCCTTTGGTCCAATGATTAGTGTCTCCGACTGCTGATCCGGGAGTTAAAGGTTTAAACTCCACCCAGCATTTAGTTAATAGTTTATATTCAAACATTTGTACATGTATCAGCTTTATAGCAAGCACAGTGCGGGCTTTGTGTAGTTTGGAATTTGAAAGCCGAAAATAGTGCCAAGATTATAAAAGGGTAATAGCTATATGGTCAAATCGTGTCTATCACTTTCAAAATACCTTCAATTATACCATGCTGTACGCTATGCGCTTCTTTTTCACATCGTAATTGTTTAAAATAATTATTGAGGGCCTAATTCATAAGTTTAAAAAACAATATCAAATATTTATAAAAGAACATGAAACGTGAAATATTTTGTATATAGATCGGCAGGCTGCCAACCGGACCAGTAGCACGCCGAACTCGGGTCGGAAGCCCCGACGTCGCCGCACCGCCTTCACACACGCTCAGCTGGCATACTTAGAGCGCAAGTTTCGCTGCCAGAAGTATCTCAGTGTAGCAGACAGAGGTGATGTAGCTGATGCACTCAGTCTCAGCGAGACACAGGTCAAAACTTGGTACCAAAACAGACGGTAAGATTTTTAATAAACCTTATGCAACTATAATGTTAAATTGAGAATGTACAACTTATCATAAGAACTTTTTTGACCTTAAACACTTAACGAACTTAAACCTAATCTAAAATCTTGTCTCAAGCATGTGATAAATTACATTCACTGCGTGTTAATATCACATAGGTAATTGAATTGTACGAATACCTACTAATTACTATTATTTTAATCAAGACACATCATTAGCAATAATCTTGTTCATTTAGAACCATTTTTGTTATATCAGGATTTCGTTAATACATTAAATCCTAAACAAATAACTTCGTTATGCTGTAGAACAAAATGGAAGCGCCAGAATCAGTTGCGGCTGGAACAACTCCGTGCTCAAGCGGCGACGGGCGAGCGCGAACTGTCGGCGCACGCGTTGCCGCTCGCCTGCGCGCTTCTTCCACCATACCCTGCGTACATGCACTGCCATCTATAAGTGAGCACTAGAAACTAGAATAAAATTTCACTATAAATGTAACTTACGCTATAATATTATATGCATTTATTTTTCAATCGGGCAACATTGAATTCTTATCAATTCAAACGTTTATATAACACTGAATCGTGTACTTGACTTGATTGACTTGACTGCCTCTTTGGCGGAGTAGTTGCAAGCGCACTGCCGATCGAGAGGTCCTTGGGTTCAAATCCCGGGTCGGGTGCTATCAGATTTTTCTATTTTAGAATTTCTAGTAGTGACTCGGAGTCTGCAATTGTACCCGGTGTATGGCAATAGGCTCACCACCTATTCCGTGGGACTTAAACGTAACTGGTGAAATATGGGAGTGTACCACACTTCTCTGCCTACACCTTCAGGGATTACAGGCGTGAATTTACGTTTCTTGAATCCTGTACTTTGATCATAAATATTTTTAAATATTGTTTCAATAAAATTAACAAAAGCAATTACTACATTTTGTAACATAAAGTTGACGTAATTATTTGAAAACAATAATAATAATTAATGATTATTTACACTATAAGTTAAGATGCTGTAATATAAGTATGTACAAATCTTATTTCCAATTACGAGATATTTCTTACACACTTCACGTTTATTTTTGTTATAATAAGTGGTACAATGTCAATCATTTGACAGTTACTGCACAAAACCTATTCCTGGTTTTTCAATTAGTATCTACTGTGTGATATGAGAATTTTATTTCACTTATCAGTTTTGAATGTCGATTTGCGTCGTTAACTAGTGTATTTACACGAGTAGTTTATAATATACTTAGTTCCGCACATAATTATACACTTAGTTCACATAAATGTCGTATAGGTACACTAAAAACCTGTCTATGTATGGCGGTAAGGATTTTGACATTTCTATCTAAATATTAGTGTTGTCAGTAGGTATGTTGAACATTTTATTTAATTTTATTTTATTGCTGGTTATTGTATGTAATATCGTGGTAATTGTTTTATATTTTAACATGATTTTACCTCACGGTTCGTGAAATTCTAGTCATTTGGCTGTTTGTTACAATGTACTGAGTACATACTTTTATGTTAATTGCCAATTGAAGATATGAGTGGATAAAGATGTTTTGTTTAGTAGATCGTCATAAAGAAATAATCAAAAAAGGTTTAAAAAACCAGTAATGTAATAGCTGTGTAAGTTATGTCGACAGTTAAAGCTTTAATCCGCTAAAAAAATAACATGAAAAATAAAATTACATGACAGTTTCTTCCACTCATGTCTAATTTTATTAGTTTGTTAGTTCATATTTGGTTATCGCCAATAATATTCATGATAATGTTAATTGTAGTTCAGTTAAGTGCCACCGCAAACCTTTTTTAACCAATCAAATCTTGCCGTGACATTATATTTTTACGCTGTAGTAATTACATCTGTGATCGTTTGTTTATCTAATTGATATTTGGATAAGGTAAAAGTTTCATGCTAACAATTAGTCATGTGAGTTAAGAACATAAGCATAAACAATTAATAATTTAATAATTAATTACATGACCCAAATAGTTACTTTAAATAAAACTACAATATCGTTAACTGTATTATTTACATTTTATACAATCAAAATTATGTGCAATAATATTTTAACTGCGATTATTTCTGTTGTATATTTTCTTATTGTAATATTGTTTTTTTTTTTATCGTAGATATTGTAAAGATTCTAGTCAGTGTAGCGACCGATTAAACCGATGTTATAATATGACACGCCTTTTAATAACATGCCGTTCCGCCCAACATTGAAAACAAATGTTTCCATTTGCGACAAATTATGTAAATGCTCGGGTGCCATTTCGAATCACCGCTGCCAACCGTTGTCAATTTGCATCTCTTACCAACTTGTTAACGTTCGAAAGCGTCACCAGCGCTGTTTTAAGTAGCTACATTATATAACTTTGAACGCCGTGTCGCTTCCCAGCGCTTTTTAAGCTTTAGAGATGCAAAGAGCAATTTTGGCGGGGTCTCGAAGTCGCATTATCTGTGAATTTATTCAAATGACATGGTAATTTTAGGACTTTTCGTTTCGGTATTGTGATTATTTATCGTCTTTATTTCAGTTCGGTTTGAGCAAACGAAGGTTTATTAAAGGGGTCGTGCTGCGAGGTAATTGGGCTGTTTTGATCCAGCGACGTTTGCGGAGGGCACATAATTGAAGTATTTTCCGTCGTTTGAGGGGTGGCGGCGGGGTTGAATGGATTAGTTAGTGGTACAGATAACGATCTGTCAATGATGCCGAGCATCGCTCTAACCTGTTATTAACTTGTTAGCGAAATCATTGTTAATTTGCTTCACTTGTCTCCTTTAATATGTTTATTGCATTTTCATTTTCTCTTCAAATGATGTTTATTCGTTGATTTCTATCAAAGGATAATTGAATGTTGTAATCACTTAATTTTGAGTTAACTATACTTCCCTTTGATAAAAAATGCTTTGATTAACTACCATAGATTTAAACTTGTTAGTTTTGAAGTTATTAATACTCATTGTTAATGATAAGTACTAGTAATAGATACCATTTAAATAATGAGATCTATTACGAGTATGTAATCATCGTCATTATCGACCTTCTATCTAACTGCTATAATAAATGAGAAAGTTTGCGCGTATGATTATTACGGTTGTACGCCGGACGGCTGGACGGATTTGGATGAAATTTAGTAGGTATATAGATAGACCTAGATTAACGTATTGGTTATTATTAGTAACAAAATTTGCCGAAAGATAGCGCCAACCGAACAAAAAGTAGTTAGGTAAGTTTAAACTACACCCTTTCCCCCTCCTAATTCATCTCACCCTGTACATATGGTTTTTGTTAAGTATCAAAAACTTCATAGAATTCTCTTCAATATCTAATGTACACATAAATGTATAATTATAATTATTTAAGACTTAAAATCCAAATAGATACCCAAAGTCGCAGATTAAGCGTAAGTACATAAAATTCATAATCTTTTAAGAAAGAGCGAGAGAATCAGAATACTTAAAAATATTAAAGCAACAACATGACTCACTTATTTGTGCTACGCTACACGGATCGCGACCGGAAGCGAAACGATTAATTATATTGTGTTTACAATTTTCCATTTACTACTATTGCTTTCAAATTGTAACACTTAAAATGCATCTAGTACAAGGTATTGTGTTGCTCAAAATTTTCACCGTAAGTGCGTCAGAAGTGATAAGCGAAGAGACAGATCTGACCGCCCAACGTAGTAACGATCAAATTCAACATCGCCCCGATGCCAACGAACGAAGATTTATTAAGAGTATCGACGATAAAGATTGGCAGGTCAGTCATTTAAAAGATACAGATTTAGAATCAACTGATGATTGTAAAGAAGAAACCTTTACTGATCGAATTAATAGATATAAAAAGACTCGGATGGAAGACGCAGCGTTGGTGAAATATGTATCGGCTGATGCTTTACCAGTAAACGAAAACGATTTCACTGTAAAGAAATGTAAAGCAAATAAGAAAGGTAAAGAAAGCGATACATCTACTGTAGGAAAAGTCAGTAAAACAACTGATTTAAATAAATCAGAGCAACTTGTAAAAGATAAAAAGGCTTCTGAATCCGTTCACTCTGCAACAAAAGCCGATCTAAAACAAACTGACAAGCAAAAAGATAACATTAAAAATACAACAGATGAGAAATCGAGACGGGCGAGTGAATATCAGTTCAGTTCGGATGAATATTACGAAGATTTAGATGAGTTTGCTGATAATGTATGTCCGGATTATGTGGAAGTGATTGATTTAGAGATAGATACGTTAAGAAATTACGATGTAGAATGTGAAGCGTTAGTCGAGTGGCGAAGTTTGGAATAAAATACAATTATACGAAACGTGTAGGGATTTTATTGCTTCAATTTTGAATAAAAAATTTGTTTGGGGTGGATTTGGAGAAGTTAACTGAGCTCATAAAAACTTGTTTTATAAATTGAAACTGTAGTCAACGAACAGACAGCGGTTAAAGTGGCCCCTGCTGTCCATTGACAATTTACGGCCAGCCTAGAATAGAAATAGGAATAGAAATGTTTGTGTCATATCGGTGGCATGACGGCAAAATAGATTGTTCGTATGATTATCCCCGATTAATAAGATATTATCCGATTAATATGACCCTGATAATGTTTGACATTAGCGACATCTCCAATTAAAACTTACTAGTAGCTGAAGTAATGGGCTGTGAAAGAAATAATAAGTATATCAAATTTATTCACATACAAGGCTAAAGGAATGAATGCTGCCATTCAATGCTTGCAATCGCATAGACGAATAGTGCGGTACGGTACATAGTTACAATAAATCCCCATGGGAAGCGATTTGCCCTTAAAATTTATTATAAGCCTTTCTTTTTCATTTTTGTTGTTAAATTATTTGTTGTAACTATACAAAAAAGTTTCCTTATTGTCGTTTATATGTTTTTAGTTACAAAATGTTTAAATATCCTTAATCGTAATATTATAGTAATGCAAAAACTGGCTGGAAGCTGCTATGCTGTGTATAAGATTATGATTATGATTACTATAATTCAAGTCTTGCCATCTATTAAAGAAAATAGGAAAGAGCGTTAATGTTTGAAATGCACATTAGTTTTCCACTTTGTTGTTAGATGGCGTTACATACAGTCTTGTAAAATTATATGCAATTGGAGTTGCCTTGTGTTAACAGTACCAGTAATTCACAGGTAGATGGCGTTAATTTAATAAATTTCGTTAATAAGCAATTTTATTAGCAAATAATGCAGTTAACCTAGGTGTAGATATTATTTAAAAGAAGCTGTTAGATGGAGATCGTCTTAACTGCATAGGGGAAAAATTTATGAGTTAGAACTGAGGAATGCGTATTAATTTAAGACATCTTTATTAAACCAACGTGTGACGGGATGTTGGCGTTGAAATCCTATTTTAGATGTGAAACATTTAAATTATTTGAAAGAATTAAATCAAAGTTTTCATTTGTAAATTAAAATATACAAATGAAATGCAACTACAGTCAACTGTTATGACACCGTGTCTTATACATGATTTGAGTATTACATCTGAAAGCTCAAGTTTCTATGATAAGACGTGACTTTCTTTAGTACTTATGATATCCTGGTATCTAAGTTCCCCTCTGCCATTGGTGACGTATATCGTTGCCTTCGAGAGAAAACAATTATGTTTTCCTGTCTCTACTGTTATCCTAGTATTGACGACAAGCACGTTGCGGAATGCTCGCCTGGTTATGAATATAACGTTGCTTGGATTTGTGGTAGGTATTTTTTATATCGCATATTGCTTTCCCGCTGACTTCAAAAGTCTGATAATAAAATAATGTTGGAAGAGTTCGTTTTTTTCCTTCTTGTGAGAACACCGCAAGGCTTATGAATTCCTAACACAGTTTCGATATAATCCGACAGAGTTTAAGCCGTTCGAGAGTGTGTGTGGTATCATGGTATGTGTGTTTTTTGTTGTTCTGGTGGTGAAATTGAAACGTCACGTACATGCGCAAAGTGGTCGATAGTATCAGGACAGCAGCAAGTTGTAGGATTTCATGTTACTGCGTGAATTGTGTTCTGTTTGTTGTCGAAACGAAATATCATCGTTGCACATTGGTTGTGTACCTATAGGACTGTAGCGCAGCCTAGTTAGTAACCGGTCGGTAAAATAAAATATGAGAAAATTAAAAATTTAAAAACGGAAAAAGATTCGGAATTTAAACTGAGTAGATACTTAAATTATTTTACAGTTAAAATAAGTAAATAACATGTAGGTATACGTTTTGAATCCATGGAACAATTCCAACTTCAAACTAGGTATGTTATAATTGTATGTGAAGATAAGTTTTAGCGCACGTGTTGGTACGTTAAGTAGTTGAGAATGAATAGAAGTTGTTTATTAAGAGATCTTATTTTCTAACGCCTGTAAAACAAATTCCCTACAAAACATCTTTAAATGTGTCTATATAAATTTATTTAACTTGTATTTATTCAATACTAGAATTTCACCAGCGGCTTCTGGCGATCTGGCTTCAATGCAAGGCAATGTTCATGATTTTTGTTTATTTTACATTCGAGTTTCATACATTTGTTACAGTGTACGCCGTGAGATTGATTTAATGGTTGGTCAGACATCATTATTGGTTCATAAGCAGGTCGCTTTCTAAGATCATATCCATTTATTTATTGAAGTTATACTTCTTATTGTGCGTTAGGTAAAAATGATGAGAGTAAATTTTTACGATACGCGCACAAAGATCGTCACGAAAAACCGACACCACGAAATTAGCTAGTCAACATTTTAGTTTGGTATCAGTCCGAATAAAATATATATAAATATAGGTACATAAAGAATATACCGTGGTGAGTGATATTTGTCAACAATTTATTGATTTATAAATAATTTACTGTGATTATAAGTGATAAAAGTGGTTTTCACATTACTTTAAGTACATTCGTAGAATTTGAGGTTAGTTGACGGTATATAAGTATTATTTATTTACATCATAAACTAAAATAAATTATTTATGATATAATCGACCCATTGTCATTCCACTGTTGGAATATGGGTCTCCTCTCATATTGAGAGGGTTAAGGCCATAGTCTGCC
>DWME01008814.1:0-11401 GCA_018244795.1 Parelbella ahira ahira
TATTTGCTAAACTGCTGTATTCCTTTTTTGAATCCAATTTCTCAAATTGTTACTATCGCTAGTCATTCGATCTCCTTTCTCCTAATAAATTTTAGGACATCGCATATTAGTTATTCAGGTCTGTAAAGAGATAGGATGTGGTAGTCTGTACCTGTTATCCAACTGTAATAAATGGAAATCACATTATGCTTTTACCGAGAAATCACACCGACATCACTACCTAATACCGTGGATCTAAATTTATAACGTGTTAAAGAAACTATCAAGACGGTTTACTATCCATTAAATCCGATATATTTAAATTGTGCATTGATATTTATATGAATTTTAAGTCAATTTTATGTAGCGCTATAAAAGAGCTACCCCGTTGGAAATATTTTTCAAAATAAAATTGTGTTGCGTGTACACGAACTAGCATAGCGCAACGCTATATCCACAGACAGACCCGGTCCAAATATTAGCTGATTGCTTCACCCAGCCATTGCAAAAAATCGAACGCAGCTCTGGTCAGATTTTTGTCCAATTATTCCGCCACATATCGTATTCGATTTGGAAATTGGACCTATGTCTACTGCATGCGAATGGTCTGATGAAAAATATGTACAATTAGCTTTCTATGTTAAAATGTACTATTTGTTTTGATCGATAAGCAAGTCCTACAAGGGTAAAACGTCTCCTGAAAAAATAAAACGTCTCATTAAAAATGTGTTTCTGTCGTAAACACAGTTTTACTACAATTTTAATGAAAATAATTTGTATTGCAGAACTAGACTACAACTTTGAAATATCAATTTCTGTAAGCCCTGCTTTAACAACTGCTAAGTTTAAACAAGGCTCAACTTGAACGAATACTTGTTGAAAATTACGTGCTTCTTCATAATACCATTGTTACTGTTTCCAGAAAGTATGTAAGTAATATAATATGAAATGTAAATACACACAATCAAAGGATGAAATTATTAATAAACATGTAATGTGACAACTTACTAAGGTTAACACAATTTCGACCAATTTGAACCAGAAATTGCCAAATTAACGTCATTTATTAAGTCAATCCAACAGCATTAATACAAAACGAAGAGAACGCTTTAAATTCACAGGGACTTTGAACAATGACGCCGAAGGTGGGAGCAAAATTATGAGGTTTGTTGTTATTCGCAAATTGTTTCCTATTTTGCGTCGAAAATTTGCCGCTAACTTCACGAAATCTGAGTTGAACAGAGATTAATGTACAGAGTTTCGTAGTGTCTGCATCAAGGGTGTAAGTTATGAGCTAATCTAATAGAATACGTAGTTATTTTTAACGTTATGCAACATGCATGTATAATTAGGTATGCATATTATTCTTAGTAATCATGATATTTCTATGTATGAGGAGTGGTCTCGTTATAATATTTGTCGATTCATAAATTGAGTCATTCATGTTCGTGTGGTCGGTTCGGGCATAGGTGACTAGAAGCAAAATAAATAAATATGAGTGTTTTTATTTGGTTTTATGTAAGCACGTGATAGTCAGTAATATCCATTAGCCTATAAGGTATTGAGGACTTGCTCCGTATTTACATCTGTATGTTCTATGGCGTTTTTAAATTTAACCTTACGCAGAAAATACAATTTTAAATTAACTATCATATTGCATATTACATGTGATTCTGATAATACATGGGTATATAATTTACTAATTTTGTACCGCCCGCTTCAATGTCTTAAATTAAAAAATTTATTAACTAAACTTTTCATAGCTCTAAGCTGAGGTTTTGATAGATCTAAAATTATTGCTTTAATCAGCTACTTTAAGAATCCTGTTTTTTATCAATGAAATGATTTGAGGCCATAGTCTATCACACTGGCCATTTTAGATCATTCATGATCTTTGAAGAGCAATGAAGAACATTGCGAAGAATTCTGAGGTTTGATGATTCTGAGGTGACGTTTCCTAACAAAGTTCTTTTTCGTACTTGTAACAAGTGAAATTTAATCGTAAAATGGCCTGTTATTTTGTTAATACGAGTATAAGCTCGCATGACATGAGTGAAATTCCTGACTCGTGAAATAGGACACTTGAATCTAAACCATTGGACTATCGCTGTTTTAGTTTGGATTTATGTCAAAATCATAACCTAGTAATACGTACATTACGATTCTGCTAGTTACAATTCTATCTCCTCTACTATAAAATCTTAACTACTAATCGTTACCTGTCAATGTTAGTATGTACGGGTCAAACTGTGAATTTGTCCAGAATTGGCAGATCTCGATTTGGTGCGGATTGCCTAGACACGGCTACATGCTCTGGTCGCCTATGGCTAGCAACGTAGGCGGTGTGAGAATTCCTGTTCTGCGATCCCCAACCCGCATGACCAGCGTGAGGATTACTATCAAAAACTCTTAAGACGTCCAGCAGGGGACTTAAACAGGTTGGTGATAACGAAAGCTTAATTCAGCATACAATTGTAATTTGAAAAATCTAAACCGGTAAAAAATCAGACATATTACGTCCAAAGACAATATAATTTTAAAATTTACGATGATACAACGCTCGCAATAAATGATTATCAATGACAAATGATTGTTACACTATTTTAAGAAACAATAAACGAGTAGACAGACACGAGATTAAATTTTCCGTACCATTGTATTGAAAACAAAGAGAACAATATAACATTTTGAATGGATTTAAATTTTTTTTCTAAGCACGTATGTAATTAACCTGTCCAATGTGTGATTAGCTTTTCACATGGACCACAATACAAATAAAAGTTAGGGCCGGTCCGGGGTTCGCTGCTACACCATGTAGGATTTATTTTTTGTGTTACGGTTCACGGGATTAACCTTATTAAAATGGAAGTCTGTTAACTAGGGGACAAATTGCGACCTGTACGTTAATTTTCCATCAGTTATTCTTAGGCTAGAAAATATTTTGGTTATTAATTTAATTTGTTTCATCATCATCATTATCAGCCTGCTTTCGTTTACTACTGGATATAGAATTATAGACCTTTCAAATAACACGTCGCTGAGCTCGGTCTTCAACTATTCTTCATTTGGTTCGTATGCCATATCAATATTATTATTGCCTAAGACTCTTATAATACTTTTACATTTTAGCATGCCATAATTAGGTATGTGAGGATGCCATGCCAGGATGCCAAATTATATTAAATATTTATTAAAAGAGTATATCTGGCGTGTCTAATATGTCCTATCTGATTTATCCATATTAATATGTATGTATATGTATAGGTAATTCGAAAAGCTTTTTGTCTCTTCCATCTTTTACTTATTTGAATTAAATATATGATGACATATTAACATAGCCATGATTGTTGTAATACAGCATGTTTTTAGGATAATTACCAAATAGCCTATAATATATGTCGGAGAAACGTCCTCAACGACATCATCATTAGTGGTTGCTGGCTTAGTGGGCGTCATCCGGGTAAAAGCGCGAGCACAAAACACTGATATAAGTTGTTTACAAGTGTTTATTCCGTTTTCACAATGCTTTAAATGTTAACTTAAATAATATTAACAGTTATAACCGAGCAGTAGGTTCGGGGCACCGATCTTAACAAACCAAAAGTTTACAATGATCCAACTCGATCCAGCAACCTCTCTCGAAAATGACCGTCCACCACGACGTTCTTTCTACCTACCCCCCTGTCAAGATGGCGCCTCGACCCCACTCGAGGCGCGCTCTGCTCTGATTGGTCGTTACAGTAAGCAATATTCGTGACTTTAAACATTGAATGATAAACAATTTAAGAATTTACAAAACCATTTAGATGATAAGAAATATTGTTAAGACATTGTAATAATTTCTGATAAGCAACAATCAACCCAACACAGCTTCATTCCTCCGACATATATAACAAAAAAAAATCGTATAATAAATGTTCGAGTTTATCCGTTCGGAAATATCCGAAAATTTAATACACTCAACACGGTTTACGGACGTTGCAAACTTGTTTACTTCGGTCTATTACATAAATAAAGCTAATCTAGGAAAAATATTTATCGCCGCAAATTGTTTACTCATTTATCAAGTCAAGCGCCACAAGTTAAGTAATTAAAGTCTTAATTTCATTAACGCCTAGTATATATTACGTAAGATATTAGCATAGAAATGTTTATTAGAATTCAGCTACTATCTCCATCATAGTTGGCTGAAGCTACGAAAACTTTGTCACTTAGTTATTATTGCTATCGTTGGTGTAAGCCACATTTACATAGTGACATAAAGTGAACGTAATGTAAATGTATGTAATGTTAAAATGACAATACAAATTGTGTATTGTTAAATTTCGATTGGTAATTAAAAATTTAATTAATTTATTTATCATCATCGTCATCAGCCAAGTCCATTGCTGGATGTAGGCTTCCCTTGAGGGATTTTAGCCATAATCCCCACTCTGAGCGTGCCTGTTTGGGACCGCGGAACACGGCTTCTCGCATCGCCTACGCAATAAAATCTATTATTATTGTTAAAACTAAATGAGATACGTATTTGTAAAATATAGCTACAATGTTGAAAACTTAAAATAACATACGTCTTAAAATTACTAGTTTTTGGCTCTCAAGCTGGATACTCTGCAATAAAATTTATCTGAATATTCACTTGATCGGAATCAATGAAAAAAAACAATTACCTCCCCAATTAGTACCGGCGGCTTTGAACTTTCTTATTTTCCTCATTTGTGACATGCCGGTTATCTCATCCACTAGAAGCTATTTCATTTGTTAGTTTCCTCACGAAATTCTATTCTGACCAGTACAATTTCCTACAAAGGTATACAATGAATTATGGATTTCACTTAACGAGTTTAGATCGAATGATTGGCGAGATAATAATATCACTATCCATAAAGATAATAGAGTCTATTGATTAAGGAAAATGGAATTGATGTCCGTGATATTTTTGGGTAGCAAAATGGGTTCAAGATTCAAATATGCTAGTCGTACTAAAGATAAATACTGCCACCTACCAAACCAAGATTTTGTAAAACGTGCACTTGAAAAACGTGATTTTGATAATGATATAAGAGAAAACACAGTAAAAAAAATGTGTCATTAATATTATAACATGTTAAAATTTTATTAATTATAATACTTTAATATTTTACCTAATCCGTTCTCATATGGTATTCCAATTATGTATTTAAATTATGAAGGATAAATCTACTCATAGTTGTTGATCTTATATTTTTAAATCTACTTCATCATGCAAGAAAACTTAAAGCCTATAATTCAGAGAACAGTTCCCAAAAACGTCTAGCATGAATCATGGCTATTATTTAAAGAGTTGAGACCAAATGGTCCGGAAGACGATAATCTCGCCATCGGCTATTAGGGTAATGGTGCACGATGATTAAGGAAAACGGCTTAAGTTCATACCATGCCAAGTTAGAAGCCTTATTTTGTAATCAAAATGGTTTAAAGAATTTTGAAGAACTTTAAACATAATGTTTTTGTGTTTAATTACGTCAATCAATTTATTTGGTGGCATGACGATTCGCGGAAGGCTGCAGGCAGAAGCTGGATTTGGTAAGCCGAGGACAGGGCTCGATGGCGTTCATTGGGAGATGCCTATGTCTCTCAGTGGACTAAGATAGGTTGGTGATGATGACTATGAATCTTTACTTTGAAACTACATTTGCGAATATCTAATGCAAGGCTGTGTTGATAATATGAGCACTAACTATTCCATTACATTCTTGACAGACAAGGACAAGGGTCATCCTAATATTTCACGCAGTGAGTGTCGGCTTCAGTTCTAAGATAGGCGGCTAACTGAACAATGAATATAATTAGAGGCTGAGAGGTTTTAAAAGAACATTTTTAAACATAAATGAAAAAAGTGTTACACAGCTGAAATATCTTGAAATGAAAGATTGTACAAATATTCATAAAGTCACAAAAACTATCTTGATCCCTTGCGAGGCGTTTAAGTTGGTATGAAATTTTACACTCATTGCAGAGATTAAAATTCAAGACTGACGCTGCAGTTTCGGCTCTGTACCTAGTTATAATCGTTGAGATGTTGCCTCACTGTCACAATGTAAAGATTACTAAGCAAGCGAACGAACGAAAGAAAAAATGAAATGTTTTGACATGTTGAAACATCAGTAATTCACACGATCTTTGTAAGAAACCATGCCAGATTTACAACTACACAATAATTTATAACGGGTAAAATAGGTTAGAAATCGGACGACCTTGTTGCTTGAAACAACCTAAAGAATGAATGTGAAATTACATCGTAAATTCTTACGTTATTTTTAAAGAATCTAGCTATTTATTTACATATACGCAAATTTAAGATAGTCTCAATTCTTACATGCATACATACATAAAACATTTCTTATAAGCTTCGTCAACAGCCTATCTCAATCCACTGCTGGACATAGGCCTCCCCCAATGAGCGTCATCGTGGACTGTCCTCGGCTTGTCGCATCCAGCATCTGCCTGCAGCCTTGTAAGCTTAGTGTTTAGGAAATATAATTCATACAGACATATAAAATCAAGTAGAATATAAGAATATGTATGTAAATGTATATCGGCTTGTTTTTTTATTAGCTCTTTAATAAATCACATTCTTTCCTCTCTTTTCGTTCACTCGTCTTCAGTAAGGCATCAGTCCAAAGTTCGAAACAGATTTGGACCCCTGAATTTTACTTTCAACTCCACAATTTTAGGCTTCATTAAACAGTGTTTTCGGTTACCCATAGCTGGAAATTTATGCCTGTAGAAAATTGAATTTCAGATTAAGTTCGTAAACAAATTAGAGGTGTATCATGATATACATAAATTATTGAGGTAATTAAAAAGTTGTAATCTCTATTAGGAATATGGCCCTTACCGAGGAGGGATCAGAGCTGTATGTATACACTGAATGAATATATCGAATACATATACATAACTTTTATATTACAAGTAAATGTGCTTAACACCTTGCCTGTGTGATTGGCATCAGTGGCAGACCGTGATCCGAAATGCGAAAATTTAGGCAGAGAAGTGCTATACACTCCCTTGTTTTACCAATTTCGTTTTATGTCCCATCATGGAAGAGGTAATGAGCCTATTGCTACACACCGGGCACCGATTTGAATATTAAAAAAAATATTTTCCTCATTCATATCCATCATGCGGTGAAATGTCGAAATCTAGGCCAATAGGCGCTGCTATTAACGAGTAAGGGTATTATAATAATACTCAATTTGGAGTTAAAGAGGTTAGAGATTGGGTTCACGACTGTGACCTTCTGTAGCCATTATTAATTTCGTGTAGACGATATTGCTGTCGATATTCGTATTATTCATTATTCCTATGATAATAATGTCAGGTCCACCATTATATGAAGGTATATAGGCTATATTAAACTCTAATCGTAAAACCAGTTATCATCTGTAGATACATAATAGTACAGCTCAGTTGATTCCAGCAAATTCAAGATCTACATATTTCTCCGTGATTTTGTAATTAGAAGATGTTTCAAAAAGCTTTTTCAATGCACAAATCAATTCGAATTAAATGAAGAGTATTCTTGCTTATTAGCATTACGGAATTAATAAAGGTATTTTTTTAATTTCTATTTTAAGGAAGCTATTGTTTATAAACGTAACATCAAGCCTGTAATCCTCGAAGGGGTAGGCAGAGGAGTGTAGTACACTTCCACGATTCACTTATTACGTTTACGTCTTATGAAATAGGCGGTGAGCTTAGTGCCATACACCGGGCAAAGAACCAGACTCCGAGTTACTACTAAAATTTGTAAATTAGCAAAATTAATTGGTATCGATCGGCAGCCGCGCTTGCAACCACTTGACCAAGCAGTCATTGGTCGAGTGGTTGCCGACTAATAAATAAGCTATTGTTTATACTCTGAATAATTACGGCATAGCTAATTAAGATATTCATTTGCTTAATTTAAAATTAAATTACTAAGAAATTGTTATTTTGTGGTTAATTTTAAATTTCCGATGTGTATATTCAACAGCGTTTTGGTGGTGAAGGCTTGCTGATGTTAAAAAATTCATTGCCACTCAATTACAATTGGGGCGTACATTTTCGAAATGCTATGTTTCTTTTATTAGGACTGTTTGCACGCTATAATTTAACTTCTCGTAAAATTATTCGTGCTCTTAATATTTTCGTACGTCGTTCACCTCGCTGAAGAGAAAAATCATAAAAGACATGACTTTATAATAACTAATGTATGCTAAAAATTTACATTCGTGTTCTTTTTACAATAACTCAAAATGTTTACCATTTTTAATATTAAAATTTTTATTGTAATAATATTGGAATTTATTAAAATTAATGCTTTTATTTTCTTTTTATTGCAGACATTTACAAACTATCATAATGTTGATTAAAAAAACTCTAAAATTTCCCAACTTGTAAAAAGAAAACTGGTGTGATGACAGAAAAATAGTTTGAATAAAGTGATGCAGTTAAGTGGATGGAAACATTAACTAGACTTTTTAGAAGGTACATACATACGTCGTCTGTTCAAATTCAATGTGTCTATTAGTATTAGTGTACACATAGTTAAATTATATCATTTTCGGTAATTAAGTAAGAATACAGAAATAATTGTGTCAACCCAATTATTACGGTCTATGTATAAAAAAGAAAATATAATATTCATATATGTAGGTACCTAAATGTCGTGTTTACAATCCGAACAACGCAGGTAAATATTGAAAATCTGTTACACATACCCCGATCCCTTGTGTTTAAATATTTGATTTATGTAATTGCCTATGAACTCTGTAAATTCGTATAGGTACATGTTATATAATAAATAATGTAATTACGTACTGATACATGGAATCTTCATAAGCTATTGGTGTTAGTTAAAATCATAAAAAACTTTGCGCAATATAACTAAAAACAATAATTATACTACCTCTTTCACCGTAGTTATTAGTGCGATTTAAAAACGTTACGATAAAAAAAGTGCATTGTAATGGTCTTAAATTAGTAGTTAGTTAAAAAACAGTCACCACTTGATTAACTAGTATTGCGTTAGTAAATAAGTGCATGTTCCATTTTTGTAACAACAAAAGTAGTTTATCATTTTCACTGAAATTATAACGCATAGCTGTGCACACTCACCACCTACAGTCGACGCGGCGCGCGAGCCTTATCGGATGTAGAGTATCGCATACAAACCAGAGTGGACATTACTTTGAAAATTGATCCTCTCAATTACTCAGAGTAAGAGTTTGCTAATAGTGTTCTTTCATTATTCACACCTGTTGATTATCAATGCTTAATAATCATTAAAAATACCGGAATAAAACTAGGCTGTTTCACCTATTTCTACCATTAAGCATTCACTTTAACACAATTTATGTTTCGCTCTAAAGGATGTGGTTACTGATCCATATTTTATAGTAGTAACGACTTTGGAAGTATGTAGAAGCGCTTCTATGACCAAACGAATAAAACATACAAAATATTACTAACTGCGTCCGTCTATACTAAATTTCTACAGTAGTATCTAATCTTTTAAACGAATAACCTTATTATCTGTATTTAAATAAAAACTCTAATAGAGCCCTTACAATTAGGATTTCGCATAATATAAAATACTGTTATGTTCGTTGTTATTGTATATTTATTTTGACACTTGGTCCCAACTGTTTTTAAGCACGTTCAAAATTCAAATGACAGTAAACAGACATGGAAGTACATGATTAAGAATGGACCATCATAGATCGTGCAGTGTTTACTAGTCGAACGCAGAAAACATTGACAAAGTCATCAACTCAAATTAATAGACTCGGTAATTAGTCATGCAATACGATGAACACGAAAAGATAAAATTTAATGCTTTGTGTACGATAAATTCTGCCGGTTAATTATATGCAGGTATTTAATCATTTGCCAAACGAAAATTTCGTTGTTCCCCGCGATATTTACTGCATCAGTGTGCAATTCGGCATATTGCATTTTTGTGTTAAATCGTCATATAGTTCGATATTGCGAAAGTTAATTATTGGTACAAGGTAGTCTATTTTTATTTGAAATCGTGTTAAATCGTCATATAGTTCGATATTGCGAAAGTTAATTATTGGTACAGGTAGTCTATTTTTATTTTGCAACAGATACATTTCTCATTATCAGTATCCTCGTCTGTTCGAAATAGGATCGGCGCCAATGGTAGTAGGTACGACCCTTCGCCTCTCAGATTTCAATACTATTTAGAAATGTTATTATATTATTTTAGTGTACAAAAAATCTTCAGACTCCAAGTTATCAACGATGTATAAGTTACTTTGCTAGATCAGAAACAGAAAAATAACAAGACTTAATTTAGATGCTGTTTTACCACACATTCACACAAATGCATTTTCCTGTTTAGTTTCTAATATTTATTCTTCGCTTTGCTCTTAGTACGCTTCGTATTATTCTATTATGCTCTTGCCATTTGAGCGATATTAAAACTATTATTACAGGTTAATTATACTTGTCAACTATCGCAATTGAAGGGCAACTACTACTTGTCCATCTGTTTGCTTATTTACCTGCTTAAACCCTCTCCAACGCCCAAAATATGACGTACCTAATGATAAAACTTTAGACCTAACACCTCTGTGTCATATAGTCACTTAGTCTGTGTAAGGCTAGCGGCCCATTTTAATATGAATTTGAGGTCGTTGCGGCGGTGTCCGATGATAAATCATGCATTGTTGTTGACGACAAAAGAAGTCATTTTTGGGTAGTAAGTGCTCTATTCGGGAAGGTGGCCTATATTATATTTGCTTAGCACAAAGCTCGAACGAAGGTCAGGCGATTCAAAGATGCACAAAGGAAAGCAATTTAAATGGTATGCGGTGTATTCATGTCGAACGAGCCGCGAATGATAAGGTATTTAATTATTTTTCGCGTACGTACGTCATCGGACCTGTAGGGTGTAGACACTTTGCTTGTAAAGATGTTAAAATTAGAATCAGTTACCTACCTCTTGATAGACCTGGGTGTATAGTAGTGGATTTTTTCAAGCGGTCTAAGTATATATTGTTAGTGGTTAATTGGAAACAACTTTAGCTATCGCCATGAAGATGACAAGGTGGAGTGAAAAAGTTTATTATTTACAGAAGATTTACTAAAAATGTTTGTGTCCTTTTCGTTTTTTGAAATATAGACGCTTATTTTGGCATGTTTTACATATGATAAAACTTAACTGATAGTACCTTGAAAGAAAACAAAAGGTTACGAAATTAAAGACAAGTTAAAGAAAAGATAGATACCTGATACAAATTAACGATGAGATAATAATATACAGAGTTAATGGAATATCTAATTAAAATAGATTATGTTAAAAGCGGTTTCTGGTAGGATTTGAGGAATGACGACATAATTCACTATTTCACTAATATTAATTTCATTA
>DWME01008815.1:0-11400 GCA_018244795.1 Parelbella ahira ahira
ATCGTTTAACTCACCGAGGAAACTTTTAATACTTACAAATTGTATGTGCATGAGCTATGATTAAGGGTTAATTAAAAAAAAACGAATGAATTGTATGAAGAGATTGATGAATGTCGAAAAAGCACAGCAGGTATTCAAGGATAGGGATATTTGGAACTCCGTGCTCTCCGTCTATCGCGTCTTTAAAGATTTATTGACCGACAACTAATAAACATATTAAAAGGAATAGTAAACATAATGATGATATTGGATTGTAAATAATATTGAGTGGCAAAATACGACTTGGTAAGGTTAACAAGCCTTGGAGAACATTATCGAGGGTATACAGGTTTCCTTACGACGTTTTCCTTCACCATTTAATTGTCTTCTTAATTTAAAAATCGAACATGACACTGTAAAGAAAAAGTTAAGTGACAGCATTTGAACCGAAGGTCGTTCGAATTGCGGTTAAATTCTTACCCAATATGCGATAACTGCTTATCGATAGCAATTTCAATACTAGTGGAAATTCGAAATATTATGGATGTGTCGATATCGGCTTAAAACCGTTTGCCCGTAAAGAAACATAAATATTTATACAAACACATTGTATGGCAAATCAAAACGGGTTTTACGCAAGTCTCGATTATCCCTCGGTAACAGAAGCTTGCAAAACGTGATGATTTTCATATCTGGGTGCAAAGGTCAGGGGTTGTTTACACCAATTACAGCTGAACCGTTGGATCCGAGGGTAACCTTACACGCGAGACGGTGGTATTATTTCGACATTATCGCAACATATAATTGATTATGCAATCACACGATTGTTTCTTAGAAGTAAGGTAAGTTCAGATACATAACGTAATATTTGATGTACCAGCGTAATGACTGTATCAATGTATTTAAGATAAATATGGTAGGATTTCGAAAATAATTTTGGAGGTAGTTGCAAATAATACGCAGATTGTCTTATTGTATCATTAATATTATTTATTTTATAACCCAGTTTTGTACACAACTATTCTGTTAAATACGATAAGGGTACTTGTGCCCCAGGTAAGGCATTTGCAGGTTAGCAGGCTTCACAAACCTGAGGGAAGATTATAGAGTACTAAAGGTGTATAATTTCCTAACACTGTTTACATTGAATACTAATATGAACGTATGTACTCGTATATAAAGCGTACATTGAGACAGTTTTTCCTTTTATGTAACGGTAAAGAAATCAACAGAAATAGTTGTATTTGGCCAGTATTTTAAATTATAATTCCTACTCTACATTACTCTATCATTGAAGTTGAATAGAAATTTCGAGAATCTCAACTAGATAGCATTTTGTCACGTAATAGGCCGTTTTTTTCTCTTAAAAGCATACTTTCTCTCTGATTTTTAGCTGAAAGTTTCGTAACACTGTACGTGCAGTCGTGAGCAGTGCGACGATTAATATACTGAGTAAACTCTATATATGGGGTGAACGTTGCACATTACCCGCGGCTAATGCATAGCGCAAATAACTGTTACATCGTTTCAGATTATCACGCGATATACGATGTCTAAAGAGATGTCGTTTACATATAATTTTAGAAAATGTACCGAGAACATGTTCTCCTACAAAAAGAGTTAGAAGTTTACTAAGTGGTAGAATAATCTTTGTTTTGATTTAAATCTTAAAACACTCCCATGTAACGCAGAATAATGTTATATTAGGCTTGTAGAAATCGTGTTCAAAGAATTGTATGGCAAATACTTGCCCTCTATTCCATAGAAAGTATTACGCAACTGGGGAAAAGTATGAGTGCACTACACTCCTTTGCCTACCTCCTCGGGGAAATACAGGCGTGATGTGTGTTATGCGTTCAAGGGAAGGCTGCACCTATGTTACCCACAAAGTAGTACTTATAGTGCTTCATTTAGTAGGGTCGAGAAAGCAAAGTTGCGAGGACTACAATATGCCCTTATGTAACGACCCATTTGCGAATAATATCCGGAGGAAGTTCCGGCGTGTCCAAGGCTTAGGTGCCTTTAAGGTGACGTGATTATAAGTTTAGATGATGTTATGGTTATTCGTTATTTGTGTGACAAAATCCCTACAACTTGTGTTTTAGATGCCGGCAAGTGGAATTACCTTTAGAATCTTTTCGCATCGAAATTCAAAATTTAAATATGGAATACGTTTCAAATTTAAAAACAGAATAAATTTTCTTTACTCAATGATTCGAAATTTAAATAGAATACAGTTACATTAAAATTTTCAAACCGTCTTGTTTTAGGACCGCTTTGAACATACAAAGTATATAAACAGCCAGAGCCAAATATCTATATTTGTGTAATTTCTCTACTTGTGTCTGTCTGTCTATCTGTTATGTGTCTTTTAACAAAATGCATAAACTTTTTATTTCTTATCCAAATCCCTATCAGCAATGTACAGCGTGATAATGCAACAAAACACTACACGTTTCGATTGTATTAAAGATAAAGCGATGTAATTGTAGGTTATGATGTTTTTTAATAGACCATATTTTTTTCTGACATTAATCAAATATTCTCTTAGTTGTTAAGTACCAGGAATATTATCCCATGGCGTGGATAATAATTTCGAAAGGTCTATAATTTTAATACATATTCATGTCCGGCATCAACGTGTACATATTGTACACTTTAAAAGTCAGTCCACTTTAGTGCGAAATTGTGTTTAATAAATCTAGCGAATGGAATTACGTGTACCCATGTACGTGTAAAATCTAAAGTAGTTACACCTAGTTACTTCTTTTCAATATAATACTCTTTTGAATACTCTTTGAATTAACACTATGCTAGAGCTTCAATACAATCACATAATTAAATTCAGGGTCATGACGCGATAAAGTTTGATGGGATCGGTACAATCAACGTTAGATGGTACGAACTGTACGATTAAGGAATTTAAAGCTGTACAATTAATGTTAGATTTTAAGAATGGTTCCATGAATTTTACATATGTATTAATAATAATTATACAACATACAATTTACCTATAGTTGTAATACCTACGTTTATATACTTTTCATAGTTTTCATGTTCACTGTACGTTTCAATAGCAAAAACAAAATTGGAGTGTTTGATTGCATATTTAGATATAATGATATGCTCAAAATATATTACAAATGCTTAGATATTATTACAATCGAAACACTTTAATATGAAATAATGAAATTATGATATAACTTTATAGAACAGATTATAACAAGTCATGAAATTTATTGTAATGTTGAGATGAATCTCGGGACAAACCGAGGACAGGGCGCGATGGCGCTCATAGGGGGAGGCCTATGTCCAGCAGTGGACTGAGATAGGCTGATGATGATGATGATGATGAAATATAGACTGCCTGGTTGGTCGAGTGGTTGCAAGCGCGACTGTTGATCGGGAGGTCCTGGGTTCAAATCCCGGGTCGGGTACTAACAAATTTTTCTAATTTAGAATTTCTAGTAGTGTCTCGGAGTCTGGAAATGTGCTCGGTGTATGTCAATAGGCTCACCACCTATTTCATGGGACTTAAACGTAACTGGTGAAACGTGGGAGTGTACTACACTCCTCTGCCTATTCCTTCGGGGACTACAGGCGTGATGTTACGTTTAGTAAATATATGTATATTGTAAATTTCATACTTAGTACTTAGGTACAATTTTTAAAAATGACTTTACTATTGTGTTTAAAACAATTTTTTGCAAATTTTCATGGCCGCGTGGGCGGCCCGGCCCCTCAGCTAAGCATGACACAAACAAACTGCTGATTGTTACAAAATGTGTTCGAGTCACGACTACAACTGGTTCCGAGCTCGTAAATCTAGTTTCGCGATTGGCGACTCGATTTCCGTTTGAGGGGCAGCTGCTGTCTCGAAGGTTTCAACCTCAAAATGTAGCACTAATTAAAATTTTTCATTCACAAGCGTTACAACAACCTGTCCACGGTTACGTTTAAATTATATAGAGCTAATTATTTTATATAAATGCACATCATATTAAATATGAACTTACCATAGGTTACCGATAGTAATTTACTTGTTGTATGTGCGTTAAGCCTTTTATAGAATGAAAATGGGTACGTTATTCAGTCAATTTTGACACATTGACAAGTAGACGCACGAAGAAAGCTCGTACAGCCTTAACGGCGGGCAGCTGCGTAGGTGAAGACAAGCTGCCTTATAAGTGGATAGGATTCTCATTAGCCGTAAATTCTCTGTCTATGATATCATTGATGACGTTTCCCCTTGGTGCCGGTCCACTGTGAAACTCAAGCGACTGCCGTCGGACCGTCACGGCGTCTTCGTACTCCGTCGAATTGCAAAAAAGGTTGAAACTGGTTGAAAAAGTTTGTTCACACGGACAGCCATAGCACGAATTGTACGAGTTGGAGAGATCGCGGCGCGCGCGCTAACCGGTGCGCCAGTCAACCGCCGCTCCCCGCCGTGTGCGCACGTTTGTACCCGTCGACAGTACACCTGTCCGAGAGCGACACCGCACCGAATTGACGACCGTTATCGTCCTAAATGACAAGCTAATGGACGAACGACGAGGTAGTCGATGCATGCTCGTGATAACTTAGTGTAAAACGCTAGTGGAGTGCAGTGTTGTGTTCATGTCGAAATGGAGGAGGTTCGCATATCGGATTGGCCCGATCCGCCGGGCTCCCATGCATGGCTCCCTGCTTATGGTTTCCAGCATGAGATTTTGGATAAAGACGATTATTTCGGCACCAATGGTGAGTGTTAAGACTCGGTATTTCTTTTCTACCGAGAGAAGCCATTAGCGTTGGAATCTTTAACGAACCATTATTTTGAATGCTTTTTTTTGCAACGTAATGCAATTTCGTTTCGTCTGTAAGATGCTGAGTGCTGTTATCCCCACTTTGTCAAGCAGTTAGCAGACCTTGATATACATCGTTTTAAACTTTTCACCGCACGAAGTCAACTTGCCTCAACCTTAATTACGTTGTGTGATATATGTATGTACGTTTCACCGGTTCTGCATGGTGTTGAAATGCATTATCGTTACTCATTCAACTGATCCAAGCACAGATAAGTGAGTATTGTTTTGGTGGTAACAAAAACATCTTACTAAAATTTAGTTTCATTATTTGCTTCTCGACAATAGCTTCGTTGGTAATAACGCTGCCGCGAACATCTGATAAAAGCTAAGTAGGTATAGGTGTTTTGAGTCTCTAGAACTTTAAGGTAATTCCTACCTTACCATATATATATGTAACTATGTTTGTTCATTTGTTTGATATCATGATTAAGCGCAAAGAGATCTAAGTTACCAGTATCCGGTTCAAAAATGTATCGTATATATAGAACTTTGCATATCGATATATGCAGAAATTATCTCTATAGCCAGGGTGCTGGAAAGATCTTCAGATGTACATATAATATCCGTGACACGTACATATAATATTCGTCTAATAATAATAGGAAATGGCTACCATCATTCGTTTAATATCTCTGCATGGCGTACTCTTTACTTGAGAAAATTGCAGGTTCATGTGAAAGTATGTAATTAGTAATATTAGCGTTTGTGGTTTCGAATTCATCCTCGGCGAAATGCCTTTCACAATATAAAAACCGTTCAACTCGCTACCAAAACGCTAGTTGCTTGACAAATTTACTATTCGGATACATGGTACAGATAATAATTGCCAGCTGAACATTAACACTATTCTAAAGTAGAACACTGTTAAAAGTTGTGTTAAAGATAGTATGGATACCAAGTTAAGTTCTACACCAACTTGGGTACTTAATATTTAGCAGGTAAGATTATATTAACTCCTACGTACACTATTACCTTAAGTACCTATATATTATCTGTTTAAGCACATTAGGTAATTTGTTTATTTGCATAAAATTTCTAGAAAAACCTTAAGTGAGAAGTTCAATAAACTCATTAATTACGTATTCTACTTATGGTTCTAATAAGATGGACTGACATCACTCGCAAAGTGCGACTTTCAACGCGATTATTAAATAAAACCTCGGCTGACGTTCAACATTGTACACGGCAATTAATTAAGACCGTTAATACACGAGTTTCACCTTGATCTCATAACAATGTTGCTAGGTAATTCACCTCCCCAAAAACTGGTTACTTTAAAAAATATAGAGCTGGCAATATCCTCCTAATTTTACACTGTTGTGGTAATTCCCAATTTTTGATATAATATCAGAATTATTTCAACGAAGTGTACCTGTTATAAGAATCCTCCCACTCTTTGTTTTATATATTATACAAAAATACTTTTCATATTCTTCTATTTGCATTTAATAACTTTATCTAAATTGCTACAAGTGATAATAAATACTCGATGCTGTCCAAGTTATGTGTCATATTAAATGCTCGAATATTAATTGCATTTGTGGCATCAATTTTAGGCTAAATACTCATACGTAATGTTCATCATTGCCGTCTCATAAATAACGGTGAATACTCACATTTCATTTGAAATTTAAGCACCCTATACACACGTTAGATAAAACATTTCACCTTACATTCAAACTACATATTAATTACCCTAATTGTTTAACAAATACCTATTTAATGATTCTCTTGTTGTAATGACTTTTAAATTATGTTATAGTTTAATCGAATTACAAATTTGCAAAACTACCAATTATATGCGTACTGTATTCTATATTATAGGACTCTAACCATTATATTGCTGAAAATAAAACGTGTGCTATGTGTATTGATCACCGGCCTGTTCGTGTTTAATACGACAGACGTGGGCTTGGACGAACTTAAGAGTTAACTTTAAGCGTACCTACGTAGCGCGGAGATGTACGAGTACGTACATACATAATTACGTTGCCTGTACGATTGAAGGCGATTCTACATCATACCATTCTCTTTGACGAACACAAACAAACAAAAAGTTCACATTAACATAAGCAACACGGCACACACACGACCTAATTCGTCTTAAGACAATGTCCCATTAAATTACGCTTGTAAGTGTTTAAATTTTTTGTTTGTTTTGAATCTAATATCTTCGTAAATGAATTGTATTGTCTTATCGTTTTAAATCACATTGACCTTCAAATATTATTTAGAAACCGTATTTAAAAACCTATATTGAGTTCTTACCCGTCATCATTAATCTTTTTATCATTTCTCTGTTGAATATCGCTAAACTACCAGAATAAGAAGGGTTAGGGCGTGTCTGCAATACTGGCAAAGTGCGAGTCGGTTTTAAATTAATAAAAAATATTACTGGTCGTTAATACGATACGAGTAATAACATTGTAAAATATATTTTTATTTATAATAAGATTACATTAATATTAACAGCCAACGAAAATAACTTATTTCATATTACCTTAACCTTAGCCGTGAACACAACAGCAGTATTAGCTATATATATTTCTTTCGTTGGCGCTGAGCATAAATGGTAATAATATTTAAAAAATAATTAATGTATGAAAAAATCTTACAAGCTTGATTTGTGTACATACTTCAATTGAAAGAGTATTCAGAGGATCTAAGGAACGCACAAATAAAAGTAGAGAAATCCATTGAATGAAACTGAAATACTTATTATTACCATTCGTGTATGAGGCGCGATGCATTCTTAAGCGCATCGCGGTATCGGCCGTAGACCGTGGTATGTATGTATATAGCTCAGTATTGGTTAGTATGTATGTCCGTTAAAAGTACAGAATTCGCATCGTTTAGAGGTGATTTATAAAGAACAGGTGTAACTCTCACTTCTGAAACTGTTGCCAAAAGATGTAAGTAATCGAAAATAAGAAAGTATGTCGTAAGAAAGGAAGTAAGTCAAAATGCTCATACGGGTACATTTAAAGGTTTTAATCTTTCTTTAACTTACTAGTGACCGTTTTGTTTCTTTCTAATATCCTTTATTGCGTTGAAAACAAGAGAGATTTCTCTTAAAACGATGCATTTGAGCTGTTTCGAAAATGCACGTGTAACTACCAGTACATTTTCTTGGACTTTTCTAACTGCAACGGTAACGAAATAATATAAGTTGTTAGTTTTAAATTATGAATACTCATAGTCAATAAAAATTAACAGCCTTATTTATGTAATAAACGTTAAAGTCCATAACAATAGCTTAAGACTGTTTCTTTCCTTCCATGTTAAGCGAAAATAAGAAACATTAGCACTTACAAGTACATATATTATTAAAGTCGTCACTCGTATAAAGTGTCGCTGGAAAATTATTGCCTAACTAACTGCATACTATCCGCCTGACATACATACATTGTTAATGACAAAAAAATGGTGTCGACATGTCTACTCGATATATGATCTGTGGTCAAAAATATGCAGTCAGACCAGTTGCCCGGCCCTTAAGGTCATTTCTTATCCGTAGGCGAATCGAATGCCGTGTTGACTCCAAATGACGGGATACCTTTTAAAAAGAACAGTCGTTTTAACGAGGCATTTTTTAGAAATTCCTCAGTGTTCTGTTGGATCACATCTGTCGTTAGAGCCTCTGGTAAATGAGTGAATGAGTAAAAAACTGTTCAGTTCACCTGCTCAGTTTATAGGGAGTTAGAAAATTTATGGGATGAAAACAAAAGCTAAAAAAAACTGACAAACAAATATGTAGTTCATTAAACGAAATATGAAAAAATAATAATTTTTAATTTTGTTGTGATTTTGTCAAGATGTTCTACAGTAAAATCAGATATGTATTAATGTAGAGTATTATAAAATAATATTATGCGATTTCCTATTGAAACAAAATAAAGAAAGGTGTATCTATATAACTTTTTATATACGAGCATTGATTTAACTCTAACGAAAATAAAAAACGTGAACTTATGTATCGAAGATATAGTAGTTGGTAACCTTTAGTCTCTGTCTCTCTGTTCCCTGCGAATTATTGTTATATTTGAAGTCATGAGATAGTTCTACCTACCTACCCTTATCGAATTTCGTGTAAGAGCACATTGCGATCTCATTAAGATATTCCTTATCAGTGATAATCCACCTTATCTACGGATATGTGGAAATTTATGTACCTACTGTTAATCATTAACCCTCACTAAAATTTCATTATTAAATCTTCACACCAAGAACCGTGGAAGCACGAAAGGTTGTAAGGATAGAGATATATTGCACTTGGCACTCTGCCCACCACTCCATACCATGTTTGCCAGTCTTTTTAGGCATACTTGGCTCATCTCAGGACGGATCTGGGCTTTAAAGCAGGCGGGATCAGGACCAAACGCTTACCTATCGCATATAATGTTATATATTAAAGACACGACGTATATATTATACAACATTGTAATTTTTGTATACTGATATCGTACACAATTACTATGTACGCATGTATGTACTCTATTGTACTTTTTCACATACTCGTTGTAATTACACGTTACTGTTCTAAGTACTGAGATGAAATCGTTCGTAATCACTCTTTACCGTTGTCGGCGTACAACATCGCAGTTCCGAAGCAGCAGACAGTAATAGCGGTATTCTGATAGAAACAATGTGATTCATGAGAGATGCTTAAAACGTTAACACGTTAAATGGAGTCAATTTAATTATTGAGTACTCATTAATTCGCTTTGCAGAGTATTGGACGTCTTAGTTAAAAAAATCTAAAATGGCAAGATACAATTTTTAATTTTCGAATGTTGTTTTTTTTTTCACTACAATCGGATAAATCTCTGATTTTATGAGGCTAATGAATGATAATTAATTTAAAAATGGAATTAATTTTTTTGTCGAATGCTTTGTTATTTTAATGGCCTAGATAATGTTATCAGTAACTGAGCCAAAATGACCATTAGACGCCAGTAACCCATTTTTATGCGGCTTCCATTGCAACAGAAGTTAAGCCGTATTAAGCCTCTAATAGACTTAAGCGTCTTTCTAGTTGAAAGGCAAGCTCTTTCGAGGTTGGGATCACGAAGTTCTAAGTACTAATATTACTAGGGCTTAAATTATTCCTTGACATGGTAATAATGTTAATACTAGGTAAATATTTTCTTAGATTTGAATTTTAAATTTGTACATATTGATCATAAAATATAGTTAGAGATAGAAAAAGGTTCATTGGTTATCAGCTCGTCTATTCAGAGTAATTTTGATTAGTTATATTATTTTAAAGTTAGAACGTGATATATTGATTAATTATATTATTTCCCATGATGATAACACTATATGATTTTGCATGTAAAGGCGTCGTTCTGTAAACACCCGGTTTTGTAGTAGGATTTAATCACACGTCTGGATTTGCATAGCTTTTCGTTACACCTATTAATTATTAAAAGTTACCTAAACATGTACGTCTAGTAATGCAAGATATACAATTAAAATGCCAATTATTTATATCGACGTACTTTTGGGATATATAAAAATAATATGATTATTTTTAATAAACTGTAATTAATCAGCTTTATGTGAACTTGTCGTGACTGGGTCCATTTATGCATTCGATTTTCGTTACATGTTTAAATTTTAATCGTTAGTATTCCAAGTATATAACTACGCGCACGATTTTAATTCCATTTACAATAAAATACAATTTATTGTATTGTTTAATTGTAAATATATTTATGTAAGTTATTGTATTCCGTTAGTACTTTATTAGTAATAGAAGTAAGACAGAAAGAAAATCAAAGTAGTAAACAAACGGGTTAATTTTTACTGTTTAACTTTCAATTTTAACTACTTATATAAAGCATAACTATAAAGTCGTCCATTTACATTTTGAGATTTACTGTAGGCGGTTACTATTTTGCCTTACACATTAATTAATTGCAACATTAATTTGCGTGTGCATTGCACAGGTAATATATCTAAGTTTAATTAAATTCAGAAATTGCAAACCGCCAGTTTTTTACACGGAAGAGACCTGCTTTTTAAAATATCGATTGATTTCAATCACTGGCTTATGACATTTTAATAGACTGATTCGGTCGTACAAGGTAATTTGATTGGTTTCTTTATATACCTGTTGCAATTACGAGAGACTGACTTATATTGGCAATAAATTTAATCACTAATAAATTTGTATATGAACAAATAAAAAACGAGCGTATGATGGCCTCCGGCTATGTGGCATGACGATCTCTAAAAGGCCGCAGATAGAAGCTAGTAATGACGATATAAAAACAGAATAGATACAGTATTAAATTAGATTTTGAAATATTTTTATTCTTTTGTTTAAAAAGACTAAAAACCATAATGCAATTACCAATATTATAGAATTTGGTGTGATTTTAACTTCTTATCTGTGTCAAGATTTACTATAATTTTTTGTTTAGAAAAATCTCACTTCATCGAAAATTTCTCATTTTATAAGGAAAATTTAATACAGATAAAATATAACAACTGTTTACATTAAGGTCATTAAAAAACGTAACATGACGCCTGTAATCCCCGAAGGGGTAGGCAGAGGGGTGTACTACAC